>PVKB01002429.1:190425-283035 GCA_004027205.1 Ctenodactylus gundi | reverse complement strand
TTCTGCTGTCTGTTTTATTTCCTGCTTTAATTCTTGCTTTAATTCACCGAATTTCTGGGGCCAGAATTTGCCATCATTTTTTCCATATTCAGCTTTATTTACCCTGACTTCATCTCCTGGGGTTTCAGGTCTTTTTGTAGATTTGTAACTGCACTTCCCCATTTCTTCTTGCGTCTCCTCTAATTTCTTTTCAAGGCTTTCTTCTTCTTACCCTCCCACGCCCTCCCTGTCCTACCCCCGGCTCCAGCTATCACTTCGTATGGTTCCAAAGAATGCCTGTGTTCTGGGTTTTCCAAGTCACAGAAACCATACAGTGTTTAACATATTAATCTTCTGCACCTAAGTCATTTCACTTAAGTCACCACTCTACCTCAGCTTCCTATTCCTCTAATGGGTTCACAATAGTTAGGTCTTGATATCTCTTCTCTGAATCCAACCAATCCCTTTATTGGGATATTCACCAAAAGTTTTTTTCCATATTTTCCTATATCTTTGTTGTTATTATTACACCTGGCCTTACCCTCCAGTTCACACTAGAAAATAACTATAAGCATGTAGTTCAAAAGACGAGTTAATTTGGGAAAGAAAAAAATTAAATAAATACATAAAATTCAATTGCCTTAGTTGAATACTGGAAGGTGCATATTTGTACATTCACAATGTTATCTTTACATCAATCAGTTTTCTTCTAAGAGTTGTGTACTTTTAGGTCATAAATTTAATATTTAAGACTTTGATCTCTTTTGAACTACTTTTTGAATAGGGTATAGGGAAAAGTAGTAGCATTCCTTTGCATATGGGTATCTACTTTTTCACAGCATCATTTGGTGATCCATCTATTGAATTGTTTCAAGGATTGCTGTTTTAAGTTTGTGCAGATTTACATCCAGGCCCTTTCTTCTAATCATGTGTTAGAATGTCTCTCCTAATGCCAGTATCACACTTCCACTCACTGTAATTTTATAATAAGTTTTGAAATTAGAAGTGTGAGTTCTCTAGATTTGTTCTTTTTCAGGTGTCTTTCGGCCAATTAAGAATGCCTCCAGATTTCACATGAAATTTAGGATGAGTTTTTCTGCTCCTGAGAAAAAATTTATTGAAGTTCAAATAGGGATTGCATTGAACCTATACATTACTTTTGTCAATGGTGACATGTTCACAATATGAAGTCTTATAATCTATAAGCATGCAATGTGTTTCTATTTACATAAATCTTTATTTTCTTTCAACAATGTTTTATAGTTTTCATTGCACAAGTTTTGACTTCCTTGGTTAATTTCCAAGTATCTTATTATTTTTATAAAAGTATAAAATAGTTTTCATAATTTCCCTTTCACATTGTTAATTATTAGTGTACAGAAAGGGAGCTGATATTTCTGTATTGACTTTGTATTCCACTACTTTGCTGAATTTACTATTTGTAGTATTTTTTGTAAAAATCCTTAGGATTTTCTGCATAAAAGATAATATTGTCCATAAACAGAGATAACTTTCCTTCTTCCTTTTCAATTTTAGTAATTTTTATTTTTCTTGCCTAATTGCTCTAACTCGACCTTCCTAAAATACGTTAAGTAGAAGTGGTAAAAACACACAAGTCTTTTGTTTCTGATGAGAGAAGAAAAAATTTCAGTCTTCCATCACTAAATAAGATGTTTGTGTAAGGCTTTTAAAATATGGCTTTTATTATGTAAGGGTAATCTCCTATTCTTAAATTTGTTGTCTATTTTTATCACGAATGTGCATGTGTATTGAATACTGAGGCACTGACCTGCAGTTTCTTTCCTTTTAGTATTCTTACCTAGATTTGTTACCAGAAATATTAGCTTTGTAAAATGAGTTAAGACAAGGTCTTTCCAATGTAATATTTTGAACAGTTTGAGAAAGATTGCCATTAGTTCCTTAAATTTTTCTAAAATGAGTAAGTGAAACATTCGGTCCAGCTATCACAGTTCTACCAATCACTGCTAGATAACTATGTTAACATTTGTGTTATTTTCTTTCAGTTATACATATTGATAAGTGGATTTCAGTTGAGCCCATATTATGTCTACAATACA
The DNA here is from genome assembly GCA_004027205.1 of Ctenodactylus gundi. Classification (NCBI taxonomy): domain Eukaryota; kingdom Metazoa; phylum Chordata; class Mammalia; order Rodentia; family Ctenodactylidae; genus Ctenodactylus; species Ctenodactylus gundi. Next base: position 280,978 of record PVKB01002429.1, on the reverse strand, counting down.
ATACACTCTTTTTATCCAAGTGTCAAATATCCTAAATAAAAACAAAATAAAACAAACAAACAAACAAACAAACAAAACCCTAGTCTCATTATGTTGCCCAGGCTGTACAGTTTCTGGGGTCCTTTATGTAAAGGATCATGTCATCTGCAAATAATGATGGTTTCACTTCTTTGTTTCCTATGCATATACAACATCTCTAGCCAGCAGAGAAATGCAAATTAAAGCAACAGGGAAGTTCCATCTAATGCCAGCAAGAATGGCTGGTATTAAGAACTGAAGAAACAACAAATGATAGCAAGGCTGTGGGGTGAAGGAACCCTTCTATATTGCTAGTGGGACTGTAAACTGGTACGACCATGTAAGAAAGCAGAATGGAGATTCCTCAGAACACTGAAAATCGACATTCCATGTGAGCCAGCTGGACTGCTTCTGGGTATCATCCCAAAAGAGTTAAAAGTCATCATACTATAGTGATATTTGCATACCCATGTTTATAGTAGTGCAATTTATAATAGCCAAATCTTGGAAAAAGCCAATATGCCTGAGTACAAATAAATGAATAAAGAAGATGTGGTATATATACACAATGGATTATTACTCTGCCATTAAGAATGGCAAATTTGAGTCATTTGTAGGAAAATGGATGCACTCTGAGATGATTATACTCTGCAAAATAAATCAGACCCAGAAAGTGAAATGTCTTATGGAGTCTCTAATATGAGAAAACCATACCATAAAAAATGTAAGAAATACAAAAGAAAATAAGAAGACTGACTTTGTGGAGAGGGAAGTGGAAAAGGGGGATGAGAGGGTAAGAAGGGGAAAGGGATGTGATACATAAATTTAAAAAATAAGCAAGAGTAAGAGGAGTTATGGAGAGCTACGAATAAAGTGGAGAGAGTATGGCTTTAGAATCTATGGAAAGATTTATGAAGAAAGGCACAAAGATGTAATAATATGGGGAGAAACTCAGAAACTAACAGCAACAAAATGACATGGAAGGGAAGAAGAGGAAAGGGAACCTAAAAGGGGAAAATAATTTGCAGATAAAAACAAGAAACTAAACCAAACAAAAAAGAACAACTAACTCCTCCAGGAGACACTGGCTGAGACCATATGATTTCTGTTTCATCGTTCTACCACAGCAACTTTCTGGGCTGGTCCTCAGTCCACATGTGGTCCCAGTTCAACAAGACCCTGCAGAAGAAGTCTCTCCCCACTTGCACACCACACACAGAATAACTCAGCATTCTAGCCTGCCACAGCCAAAAGATGCTATTGGGTACAGAGTTCCCCAAATTCACTAATGTTCTTCAGGCCGCTGACCCAGCAGGAATCCATGTAGACACTCGCCACCTCGGTAGTCGGTAAGCAGGCCCCAACCTCCTGTGCTCCACAGCTCTAGGCCTGCCCACTGGCTCCTTCTCTCTCTCTCCTCCTCAGGGAGCCTGCTTTCACTCGCAGCCCTTCCTTTGGTTCTGTGCTCACTGCTCAGGTCCAACAAATCTTCTGCTTTTCTAGGTTAGGGTGCAGGGGAAATTGCCTTGTTGAATCTCTGCCTTCCAGCCTAATCGTGTAGAGTTATTGGAAAGACAGTCTCTTATCATCACTATCTTTGCCTCTCTCCTAGCAAATATTTTTTGGGCATGCAGTAACCCTTTTCCTCTTTGTTACCCCTTCTGGGTTCTGGCTGCTTTGGGGAAATTGGTATTACACCCCCATTCTGAGTCCCTTGACCTGGCTTGCTCTGATCTCACAGAGGCAAGGCATGGCCTTGAGATCTCATCCATCTGATATAACTGTTGTCTTTTGATGGAAGAAATGGGTAGAAAATGTTAAAGTGTATAATGAAAAACTTTAAAAATGCTATTCGGGAGATTATGGACTTAAGTTAATGTCCAGAAAACTCTGGGCTTTCTGTGAAGTAGACTGGCCTTCATTCAAGGTGGATTGGCTCTTTGCAGGGAAACTAGACAAGGAACTATTAAGCAAAGTACTCGAGTTGTTGCAGAGGACCTTGGTCACCCTGAGCAACTTCCTTACTGTGACTGCTGGCAATACAGTCTCTCGATCACCTTGGCTAAAAACCTGTCTCAGGCTGTAAAAATTGTGATGGACCAAATGATGGCCCTTTAGAAGTGCCAATCAGAATCTGAAAAGCCCATCCTATGTGTGGAATCTGTGGAAACTCCTCCACTATACACACTTCAGTATCCCCTGCTGCTGCTTCCTCCTGCATCCATACTCCTCAAGCTCTGGGGGAAGCTGCTCTTATAAGAACTAGACTCTAGAAAAGGCTTCCCTTCACCTCAGGAAATACCCTATCTGTGAAAACACCTGGGACTCCTTCAGCCACAGCCACTTCTGGCCTGCCAGTCCTGACCCCATATACACCTTATGAACCATGCCAGGATAGTGCCATTGACAGCCTCACAACAGAAGATGCAGAGTCCTTCAGATGCCATTAAATGAGACCCAGGGGCTCCTCTACAACATTCAAAACAGTCAGGCACAAGGGAGACAGCATCCCTTCATATATCAGCCTTTCACCACCATCCATCTCCTAAACTAGACACACCATACGCATTTCTGAAAAGCCCCAGGCTGTGATTAACCTATGTACTCTATCATTCAGACACACACACACACACACACACACACACACACACACACACACACACACACAAAACACTTGGATTGACTGCCACTAGCTTCTGACCGTGTATAACACTGAAGAATCCCACCAAAACTTTCAGGCTGCATTAAAATAGTTAGAAGAACATGCCCCAACAGATACCCTAAATGACCAAATTTCCTTTTAGCTGTTTTTAAAATCAAAATGCTATATATGACCAGTGTTAAGTAAAATTCATTCAAAAGTGCCTTCAGTTTCCACAAATTTGAAGATTTTTACTGTGGATTAAATTACATATTTAAGTATACATATCTTATGTGCATATCTGACTATGTGTCGTGTGCCATGCACTAACCAACTGTGCCACTGGAGCTACAGCCATATCTGACTATGTGTACTTCTCACTATAAAAGAGAAACTATACAAACTGAGTCAAAGGTATCCATATTTAAAGAATCTACTTTTTATCAGGGTCTTATATTTTGCCATTGAAAAGTTTTAATATATAGAAACATGTAATTGATTAATAATTACTGCAACAAATTCTGAAAAAATGGGTCCAATTCACCCATATATTTATCTGAGAATCTAATGTATTCATCACTGTATCACAAGACTAAAGTTTGAAAAGAGTAAAAAAATTAAAGGAATTAGTGTAATGAAATATTCCACTTGAAAATTTAAAAAGCTCACTGTACTCCATAATTAATATTTCCTGTGACTAGGGCTACATCTTACAGACTACTCAAGAGAATTTTACAAATTACCAAATAATAATCTTAAAACTGTTTCAAGTTCCAATTACATAAAGTCTTTAAGTTGATTTTTTTCTATACTGGCATTAATAAAATCCAATTTAAAACTACCACAGCTGCTGTATATTTATAATTTCTGTAAATAAAGCTAAACAATAGAAATACTTGAAACTAAACAATTAGTGTAATATATTTTGCTTATATAAATCTAAATAAAGAAGTTACGTATCTTTTAAGATTTTAAGAGACTAAATATGAAAACAAATGCAAAAGTAATTAAGTCTTAATGATACTATACTTACCTTTAATGTGATACTATAATGTCCAACAAATGTTGCATTTACCCATGATCTTGAATGGGGATTACCCAGGAATTCTATGTGATACCGCTCAACATTTCCATCTGAGTCATAGGTCACATATTGTCTCTTGAGGGGATGAGGGCAAAGCACCCCTGGCCAACTTTCAAAATAAAATATATTAAATTAGTTTAATGCTTTAAAAAAAGCAGACATCAATACATCTATCACAATCACATATCAAGATCTGTCCCTTGAATTATAATCACAAAATATATTTTTGCTTATGATCTTTTAAAGATAGGATATTCATCTGACACAAGTAATATGTGGCATTCTTGTAGCTATAATAATCTTCCAAATGTAGAAGGGACAAAATTATTTGAAAAATGATCTTCAATGTCAATAAGCAATATGTAGGTACTGCTGATATAAAAAAAAATAAAGAGAAAAATATGGACCATTAAATTCAGGTCAGGATATCTCTTCTGGAAATCTTTCCAAAGGAGTTAGAAGCAACACCATGACAGAGATACATGTATATCCATGTTCATAGCAGCACAACTAACAATAACTAAAACATGGAAGACACCAAAATACTCATTAACAGACCAACAGGTACAAAAGGTGTGCTATATGTACACAGTGGAGTACTACACTTCATAAAGACTGATAGACTGGACGCTTTTGTAGGTAAATGGATGCAACTTGAGACCATCATGCTCAGTGACTTGAGTCAGAACAGAGAAGGTTAAATACTGCCTTGTTTCTCTAATAGGAGAAACCTAAATACCATCATTTTATAGAACAAAATGAGGGCAACAGTGGGAGTTAGGAGGGAGGGGAAGGCATAGCAGGGCCTAAAAGGAGAAGGGAAAGGTATTGTAATTTTGACGCTACATCTACGTGCATAAAATACTCAAGTTCAATGTAAACATTATGTATTGCATATAAAATGGGGAAAAATTAACTCAGGGCAGGATAGAATGAACTTTAATGAATCAGAACAATTAATCACCAAAATGTAATTTGACAGAGTAAGAGAAAGCTAATATTTCCTGAGCCAAGAATGCCACAAAACCAAACCAAACTAAATCAAAAAATCAAAATACAGTTATCTCAGGCATGATAACACTACAGAGTAGAATGACTTCAGGAAAAAAGAAAATGGAGCTCCACAATTCTGTACTCTCCCTTCTGTCCTCTTTCTCTTCCACTGGCCAGTGGTCACATTTTAAAAACTCCTCATTAATAGAAATACAACATCTTTTATTAAAAGTAAATCTTTAGGGATATGTGCTCTTCTGACATGAACTTCTAGAAATTCCTTGATTTATTTTTCTTTTTGAATTTATTTCCCACTTTCCTCCCTTTCTGTTCTAGATTTGTTCTAGAACTTTTTGTTCTTGATTTGTTTGTCTTGAATAACAGCAATGAAAAAGTAACTAAGACAACCTCCCTTTCTCCCTTCCCACTCTCTCACCACCTCCTACCTTCCCTCCGTACAAAATCTATCTTCCTGTTTTATACCATCACTCTTATTTGGCTCTTTTATTTATTCATGTTTGGGGTTTCTCATATTTGAGAAACCAAGAAATATTAGGCCTTGTCTGATTCATGTTGCTAAGCAATATGGTCTCAAGGTGCATTCATTTTTGTGCAAATAACTCAACTTTATAGCAGAGCAGAACACTGTTGTACATGTATGCAATATTTTCCTTATCCATTCATCTGTTGATGGACATATCAGCAGCTTCCAGGAATTAGCTGTTAAGAGGCATCAAAAACTGCTGCTATGTGTGTATCACTGTTACATGAACATCTTTAACCCTTTTAGAAAAGCACCAAGAGGTCCTTTTAGCTGGTCAAATGAAATGTTTTTAGCTTTTCGAGGAATCTCCATATTGATTTCCACAAATGGATATACCAGTTTACAATCTCATCAACAATACAAAAGTGTTCTCTCTTCCCCACAACCTTGCCAGCATCAATTGTTTTCTGTGGTTCTTAACACCCATTTTTATTGAAGGAAAATTCAGTGTTTTGATTTTCATTTCTCTAAAATGAAATAAAATGGCTAAAAAATGATGAACATATATTCATGTATTTATTGGCTCTTTGTACTTCTGTTGAGAACTATCTATTTATTTCAATTGCCCATTTTTTCATTGGATCTTTTATTGATGGGTGCCTAATTTCTTTTCAATTTTTATATATTCTGGACATTAGCCTTCTATCCAAAGAGTAGCTGGCAAAAGTTTTTTTCATTCTATCAGTTCTCTCTTTTCACTCTTGTTTTCTATGCAGTATAGACGTTTCTTAATTTGGTATAATATCATTTGTTGATTCTTGATGTTACCTCTTGTGTAGTAGGTGTTCTTTTGAGAAAGACTTTGTCTATGCCCATGTCTTTAAAAGTTTCATCTCTGTTACCTTCCAACTGGTTTAGTGCTTCTATTTTAATATCTAGGTCTTTGATTCATTCTGATTTGAATTTAGTACATGTTGAATGATGTGGGTCTAGTTTTATTCTTCTGCTTGTGTTTTTTCCTCTTTTTCTTTTGATTAAAGAAGTTCAAGTCATCTAGGTCATCAGAAGCATCTTTTTTTTCCTTCTGTCCTCTTCATTGGCTTCTACGTCATTGTCCTGGCTCCACTCCCTTTGTTTCTGAGAGCTGGGTTTCTTCTGTCTGGGCATCCCCTTCCTCATCTAACATAAAGGGCATCTTCTTCTTCCTTTTCTTTTTGCTTGTAGTAGGATCAAAAATCATCTCATCCCCAGTCATGGCTTTAACTTGTATAGGCTTGGAATGCACGGGGAAGTTAGATGGATCAGTCCTCGGCCCTAGCTTCAGCGTTCCTCCAGCTGATAGCTCTCCCAACACCTACTAGGCTCTTGGACCAGCGAAAGGGAACAACACCCCGCCCTAGTCTCAAACATTGGAAATGTATCCGCCTAATGGTTACTAACTTTTAATAGGCTCCAACTAGTATGCCACCATTAACAGAAGGAAAGAGATTAGCACAATAATGATGCAATCTAAGACAAAATCAATTATTAACACATAGTAACAAATTATACAAATGATTCCACTCCTAATATTAGAAATGTATTAGAGGTACCTAATAACAGAGATATCTACCAAATAGTATCTTGTTAGAAAACCGGATAGCAACTTATTGGAAAGGCAATATTATACCGTTGCTAATAGTAGAAAAGGCATCTGCATTAATGTCTAGGCATAAATAACAGTAAAAAGTTATCAACTTTTAATAGATTAGACTAAATAGTTATAAATTATTAACACTTAATAGTATTATTAATAAGAACGGTGCAGGTAGGGAAAGGAAAATTGTACATAGTTTTAGAGAAGAAAGAAAAATTGAGAAAAAAAGCCAGAAGAGTAAATAGAATAAAGAGAGATGAAGTTTCTATTGAAGAAAAGAAAGTAAGTATAATTAGGCAAAAGTAACACAAACAGAACTACTAGACAAAGAAATGAAAAATCAGAGAGTGAATAACCCAAGATCAAAGGCTATTTTTAAAATGAATATGAACAACTATAAACAAAGAATAAATGCAAAAACAAAACAAAACAAGACAATAAAAGGCACAAATCCAAAATACATTTTAAAAATGAGGTGAATCCAAAGTCCATATACATTTTTATATTTGCATTGAGTTTTCTGGATAAGAAGTCTATTTCCAGGTCCTATAGTATGAGCATCCCTGCATCCATTGCCCACCACGTATGGGGGAAGGGGAATAGTTATTGAACTGCGCCTACTATGGATCACTGCACATTGTGTCCACTAATGAGACCTGCTCCCCATCTTTCAGGGTCCTAGTCCATGTTCAAACATTGCGGTTTTCTGCATCCTTGCTTGAGGTTCCTGGCTCCAGTGGCCAAACCCAAACCCTTCTATGAGCATAAATGAGGGGAAGACGAAGACAGAATCCACTGGGTTCTGCCCCATGAGCAGGTGGGAAGCACTCTGCCCTCTACAAGCTGTCCTTTCTGATGCAAACCTGCAGAAGATCTGAAGCTGTTCTCCATCTCTTTGACTGTCTCTTCCTATCTGTGGCCACCTGTCACTCTGGGTTGCCAGTCTGCCTGAGGCAGCTTTCCCTCTCTGCCTTGTCTTCACTCTCCATAGTGTTCTGGGATTTCCAACTTTCCTGATGATCTCCTTTCATTTCCTGGATTCTTCTTTTTTCCTAAGCTAAGTTATTCAGGTACTTATTTTCACTCTAATTCAATCTTTTGTGAGGAGATGCTAATGGGGAGATCCTAGCCTCTGTCATCATGACTCTGCCCCCCAAATACATATTTTATATGTACATATGTTTTGTATCAAGATGCAAACATAAATACTCTAATTTAATTTCCAATGAAGCTTGTCCTCAGAAAAAAAGAAAATGCTCTTCTCTCGACAATCGTGTGGTTTTTTTAATGTTAATAACCGAACAGGCACTTTAGAATCTGTGTCTTTTTTATCTTCAATAGAGAGAATCAGTTTTTCTAAGACACAGTAATTCTAAGGTTTTGACAGGATTGAGTTTCTGAGCCTTACAAGTCGGCTATAAGGCCAGAAGTTGATGAGAATGGACTCAGATAATGCTACAATGCTAAGCATCTCTGCAGGCAGCAGTTGGTATTTCCACCTAAGCTTTAGCACCTGTGACATAGTTTACTTAATAGATGCTGCTTGTTTCTTGCAAGTTAATTTTTAACTTCATATTTTATTATTGTAATGTATCTTGTTATTAACTTTCTATGCATTTGTGCTACTGAATAAGCAATATAGATTTGAGTTTTCCCATTTTATTTTTTGTATCTGTTGGTCTGTTGCTGGATACTTTGGTGTGCTCCATAATTTCACTGTTAGTTGTGCTGCTATAAACATAGGCATACATGTGCCTCTGTTACTTGTTGATTTTAACTCTTTTGGAAAGATACCCAGAAGAAGTATCACTAGGTGGAATGGAATATTTATTTTCAGCCATTTGAGGAATCTCTATACTGCTTTCTACAGTGATTTTATCAGTTTATAGTCTTATCACCAGTGTAAAAGGGTTCCTTCTTCCCCACAACCTTGCCAGCATATACTGCTATTCAAGTTCTTTATATATGCCATTCTCACTGGAGTAAAATAATATCTTACTGATGTTTTTATTTTCATTTCTCTAATGGCTAGAGATGTTGAACATTTTTTCCATGTATTTGCTAGCTATTTGAACTTCGTCATCGGAGAACTGCCTATTCATTTCGATTTCCCATTTTTTAATTGGGTCTTTTATTTTGGAAGATCTATTTCTTCAGTTCCTTGAATATTTTAGTTACTAGCCTTCCATCTGAGGTGTAGGTGGTAATGTTATTCTCTCATTTTGTTGGTTCTCTCTTTAGTCTGCTGATAGTTTCCTTTGGTGTGCAGAAACTTCTTAATTTGACATAATCCTATTTGTAGAAAGACCTACATTTTAAAATTGAAACACTGAACCTTTTGGAGGAAAAAATAGGCAAAAATCTAGAAGACGTAGGCATGGGCAAGGAGTTTCTTAATAGGACACCTGATGCAAAATAAATAGCCCTGAATTTCTGTTCTCTTAATTTGAATTTTAAACTTGTTCTCAACTTAGTTTACATAGTAAAATGTAAGTAAGTACTTAATTGAATACATTCTACTCTCCAGTAAGTTAGAAGGTAGTTTTCCAGAGTTGTGAAATCAAAATTCCAGAGATTTGGTGGGTTAAAAAACAAAAATTTACTTTTTTATATTTCTGGAGTTTTGAAGTTTAAGATCAAAGTGTTCAACAGGTCTGTGACCTGCAGGTGGCCTCTTCTCTGCTGTTACATAGCCTTTCTTCACTATACAACTATTCTTAATATTTCTTTGCGTGTTCAAATTTCTTTTATTAAAAGAATATCAAATTAGATTAAGTTCTACCTTAACAGTCTCATTTTAACTTACTTATTTCTTTAAAGTTCCTGTATTCAAATATAATCACATTTTGAGATGCTGGGGATTATGGCTTCAACATACGAATTTCAAAGGAACTAAATTTAGCACATCACAGTAAATAAAATGATAAGAACATGAATCCAGGTATTCACTTCTAGGCCTACCATGTATATGGGTATGGTAAAATGAACCAATCACGGTCTTTATGAACCTCACATCTTATTTATTTTCTTTACAGAAAAAAAATGAATAAAGAAAACAACCTTAAAAATCCCAGCTTTGAAAATTTGATGGGAAAAGTAATGTAAAACTGAAAAAAAAAAAAAAACAGCAATGACAGTCTAATTACAAAACCTCCTGAAATTTCCCCATAAACATAGAGCAAATACAATGGCAATGTCATACCTGGGACATAATACCTAAGACAAAACTTAGCAGCAAGCTATTTATATAAACACCAGAATAGGACTGGAGAGAACAAACGATTAGCAATTATAAAACCTACATAATATTAGCTTTTGTGTAAAAAGGAGGGTAAGAAAACCAATGATAAGTCTGGTGGATTTGAGAAGCGAGAACTCAAAAACTGAAGCAAGCTGACCCCAGAAAGCGTAGCAGTTTGAAAGCAGCAGGCAAAATGAGGAGTAGGATAGCAACAAATTCTTAAAGTTTTAGAGCAGTCTAGGGAAACTGCTGCAATAAGGAAAAAGAAGGTACAAAAAAGTGAGAATATAATGTCAAAGGCACTATCCCACAAAAGAGAAAGCTGTAAGTTAGAGTATATTAAAATGAAAAACTTCCGTTCTGCAAAACATACTGTCAAGAAAATCAGCACACAAGCCACAGACTGGAGGAAAATATTTGCCAGTTATATCTGATAAGGGACTGGTATCCAAAACTTCTAAAGAACTCAAATTTAATAAATGCAAATAAGCAACTGAATTAAAAAATGGGCCAAAGATTTGAACTGACACCTCACCAAAAAAAAAAAAAATAATAATAACACCATGGATAGCAAATAAACATGAGAAAAGATATTCTACAGCACATGCCCTGAGGGAAATGCAAATTTAAAAATGAGACAGCTATACACATATTAGGATGTCAAATTACAGTAAGCACTGGTAAGGGTATAACAAATCACAAATTCTCATACATATATGGTAGAAACACAAAATGGCACAGCCACTTTGTAGGTTCTCAAAAACTTACAGTCATATACAATCCAGTAATTGCAATGTTTGGTATCTGCTCAAGGGACTTTAAAAACATGTCCACACAGAAACTTGCACATAAATGCTTATAGAAGTTTCATCCATAACTGCCAAAACTTGGAAGCAATTAAGATGTCCTTAATATTGAAAGTGCAAATAAACTGTGGTAAATACAAACACAGTATTATTGAGTAGTAAAAAGTAGTAGCGGTCAAGCCATAAAAGGACATAGAAAAATGTAAGTGCATGTCACTAAGTGAATGAAATCAACCTGAAAAGGTTAAATACTTTATGATTCCAATTAGACAATATCCTAGAAAAGGCAAGAGTATGGAGACATAGAAAATCAGTGATTGTTGAGGGTTGATGGGGACAAGTATACAGGTGAAGCGCAGAGGTCTTCTACATGAAACTATCCTGTGTAATACAAGGGTGAATATACATATACATATATATATATATATATATATATATATATATATATATAATATTTGCCCAAACCCATAAAATATACAGTATAAAGAATAAATCTTAATGTTTACTGTGGACTAATTGATAATGATGAGTAAATATTGGTTCACAGGTTAAAACAAATGTGCCACTTTGATGAAGGATGTTAATACAGGCAAGGCTGAATATTTAGCAAGGAGTTGATATGTGGAAACTCAATTTTTACTCAATTATTATGTGAACTTACAACTTCTCAAAAATATGAAGTCCATTGATTTATTAAATTTTTAAATAAAAAATAAAAGGAAGGAAATACACCTATAAATTTCAGAAAATAAGCACATATTGTGATAATTTGAGAATAGAATAAGAATCTCTGAGGTATGAATCATTAAGGAATCTAAAATTGGCCATTGCAGACAAAATCGAATCCCTTCTCAATGTTCCTCCTCTTAGATAAACAGAAAAAGTCTCTGCTTACCACAAACATAAGAGAACTCTGAAAGGTATAAAGAAGATAGAATCACCAGAGAAATTGAAGCCTGAACAATCACATGGCAGTGAGTTCTCTGGACTTTCTTTCCCACTCATATATTCTTAGACTGAGTATTAAAGAAGACAGCAGCCCAGAAATACCAATTGGTGCAAACAAACAAACAAACAAACAAGCTCCAACGTAGCCAGCTTGTTTCAGCCAAAGGATCAGTAGAGAGGCAGGCTAGCAAGACAGAAAACTTTTGCACAGGAACTAGCTCAGACAAACACCATGAGCAAAACAGGCCTCACATCAGCAAAGACCAGTTGCGAGCCCAGACCAAGCAGTAATACAGCCTCTTCTCTCCTCAGATAGAGGCACTGAGACACTAGAAAAAAAGCAAAGATTTTAAAAAATAACCTACTAGTGCTAGCAAGATCTTTCCCCCTAAGGTTCACTCAAGTCATCTGAAAGCAGTAACAAAGTCCCCCTACCCCTTCAAGCCAGACTTCTGAGTGGGATGCCTGAATTCTACCCTGCCAAGCAGTAAGAAGGCATGCCTACTCTCCCTAGAAATTAGCAGAGGCTGAAAAGGAAAGCTAGACTTTATTCCCACCTGGTGTTAACAAACATCTGCCTCTTTTCTCCAAATTCATCTGGTGCAGTAGTAAAAGCAGCCTGCTTAGCAGAGTTAAATATAAGATCCAAAATGAATAGAAAGTCTAAAAGTAAACAGAAGATACAAAAAAGAAACATACGGACAAGTTATAACTAAAATACAAAAGATCTCAATGGATAGTTTCAACAGCAAAGTGAGTATGACAAAAGAAAAGAATCAGTGAATTTTAAGAATAATAAGACAAGCTGGCCAGGTGACACAGTCTTATAATCCCAGCACCCTGAGCAGCTGTACCCTGAGATGGAGACACAACAATCCCAAATTAGAGCCTAGTTTGAGTAAATTAGGAACTGAGACCTTGTCTCAAAATAAAAATGAGAAAAGAGGGTAAGGGTAACCATTGTAGCTCAGTATGAAGACTCTGTGGGTCCAATCTCCTGTACTGAAAAAAAAAAAAAGGAAGAAAGCAATAGGAAAAATCAAAATGATCCTATCTGAACGTCCAACAGAAAATCAACTAGGCTTCTTACCTTCTCAAATGAACAAGAGTTCATTTCATGTAATGGGATGAATATGATGAAAATGTTACTTGCATATTGGAAAATGCCGCAAAGCAACCTACTTTATAAAATTTATATTCACTTATATATCTATATACATTATAAGTACATACAGAAAAAGTATTTAACAAGAAAGGAACAGGGTAGAATCTAACAGAGTTACTGTGATAAAAATGAATAACTTCCCTGCCAAAATAAAAAAAGTTGCCAGACAGGTATGGCTCAAAATAAATTGCTCTCAGCATTTTGTTTTTGTTTTTTGAGGAAAGAGGAACTATCTTGTGCCACAAATAAAATATATAATATAGTTATACTGCATATGTAAGTATTAAAATTTCCTTTTTAAAAATTAAAAAATATTAAGAGCCAAAATTTGGCAGGCTGCAGTTCCTTAACAGATAGCAAAACATTGTATCTGAGTTTATAAACTAAGCTAACAGAAATAAAAAATAATTAGGTTTTATATATATACATGCATATACATATGAATTAGAAAAATACTTGAATAGGTGGTTAGACATAAGACCTGAAAAATGATGTAAGTAGTGAATTTTAAAAAAATATTTCCAGTAAAAAATACAAAGTTGGAAGGAACGTAATAATGACTGGTAACAACTTCAAAAATAAAAATATGGAAAGAAAAAATATTTCAATTTTAAAAGGATTCAAAAAATAAAAACAAGTCAAAAATGTAAAACTAAAACTGAACAAAGTAACAGAGTAACAGAGTCCCGAAATAAGAAAATCAAAACCATGCAACAGAAAATCATAACAGCCTACAATTTAAGAAACCTTGTCTAACTGCAAAGGTACATTGTGTACTTGGGGAAATCAGTGTTGTAAAGCACAGAGACATAATAAACCTACATAAATCTACAGAAGGAGAAGAATATTTTTTAGGCAACCAGGTAACTATTATAACACACATATTCTTTTCCGATACATTAAAAAAATTAAAAGATATATTGTAGCCATAAAGTAAGCTATAAAGTAAGATTCAGTGAACTGACTAATATATTGGTAAATTTAAATTAGAACTCAATAGCTATATTAAGATCCCAAAATACATGAAAAAGTCAAAACATTATAAAGAAACTATCCAACAAAGAAATCTCAAGAAAAAATAGCAACTATTTCAAATTAAATGATAAAAAATAATATAGCCATTTGTAGCAAATAGCCAACACAATACTTAAATGAAAGAGGTATAGACTTAGTTGTAGAGATTAAGTGGGTAAAAAAAGATTTGTGTTTGGATACCTGCTTACTAAGAAACTAGAAAAATGATAATTAAACCTAAAGAAGTAGGGAGTAGATAATAAAATCAGAAAAAAATAAACAAGAAAGTGGGCATAAAGAAAAAGAAAAAGTAGAATCTTTCAGTTGACTGAAACATTTGCAAACCTAAAAAAAAAAGCTAGCTACACATTAATGGTTTAGCAAAAAACAACAAAAACTTTACCTTGGACAATTCGAAAGTTTTACCAACACCAGGCTTCCAAGGGGGAGCTGTGAATAGACAATCTTAAATCCAAATCTCTCAAGTTGAGACTCTTCAGGGAAGTCTTCTTCAGAAACAGAACATTTATTGTATCTTGAATCGGTGTTCATAAAGCAGAACCATGGTTGACTGAGATCAATTTTCGCTATATTCTCACTTGACAACAATCTCCACTTCAAACAATTTTCATTCTCACATTGAACCCATACTTTATTTACATACATATTATTTTCCACTGAGAAATCCATTGTACTGTTGTGATATTCAAATGTCTTGTCATCCAAATTTTTCTTTTCCATAAATAAACTTAATCTACGAAGACAAAGGAAAATCAAATATAAAATTTAAAAGGTATAATTTAAGATAATTAATTTCCTAATTAAAATAAAATATGATTAACTAAATTAACTAGAATTAAATTTATAGCTAAAAATCCAACCCAAATTAGAGAAATATCTGACATCTTTTTTACCCTCCCTTTTCTTATATTCTTGCAAAGATGATATGTTGAATGTTATATTTCCACCTATTCTGAGACAAAGGAAAAAAACTGAACATCTATTACTCTAAGCAGAAAATGCTTCAAAATTAAAAACAAGAAAATATGACAAAGCAGAGGAGTAGAGTATAATTATATTCCTATAATATATTATAAAGCACGTAGCTAATTGTTACTAAATATTTTCTGTAAACATGCAGGACTTCTTGAATTCTGATTATATATCAGATATTGTTATTCTAAATGTTTTATGCACGTACTGAATATAGCCTCCTAACAATATTTTAATGCTCATTTTACAGGTAAAAATGTATCTAAGTAATTTATTTCATAAGTCCCAGAGCTGATATGAGATGGAGCTGAAATTTAATTGTAGACATTTTAGTGGTAAATTCTGAGACATTACCCATTAGACTTTACTACCCTTTGACTCGACATACAGCATGACATAGTAGTCCTTTTCTTTTCCTAATTTTCAGGAAAATCAAACTCAATAAAATATATCACATATAAAAATAATTAATTTTAAAAATCATAGAGAAAAATTTTGAGACAAATCTTGCTCTGTAGTCCAGGCTAGTCCTGAGCTCACTATGTAGCCCATGTTGGCCTACAACTCATGGCAATCCTCCTGCCTCAGTCTCTCCAGTGCTAGGATTACAGGCATGAAGGACCATGCTTAGCTAGTAAGTGCTATTGGGGGATCTAACTTAGGCCTTGTGCTTCCTATGGATGCACTTTAATCACTGAGTTATGCCCTTAGCCTCTATTTGTATCTGTTATTAATTCAAAATTTTCTCAGTGTTTTTATTATGAAAAGTTTACACACATGAAAAGTTTGAATTGCATGATTAATTCCCCCACAATACTGTGCTAACAATATTTATATGTATGTTAATAAATTAAAATAACCAATGTACAAGTAAAACTAATAATTGGCAACACGTTTTGCAGAACAGAGCCTATTTCTTAAATAAATATTTTGGTACATAATCATATATTAGTAAAACACTACTAGAAGAGTGTTAGCATCATTTAAAGAAGTCTTTAATTGATGAGTTAATAATGTATTCAGAAGCTTCCTTGTATTTGTCTTATGCTTTATTTGGGCAGTTATCAACTGCTTTAGAAATTTCTCAATATATTTCAGTAGTCATAGTCCACAGCTTTTGACCCCCTAATTCACTCAAATACAAAAAAGTAAACATAAAAGAGTCCAACCTGTATTTTGATCAAAAATATTCACTGAAACACTTTTACATTGAAAGAATGAGAAAATCTAAAAACAGAAAGAATCAAATACATCAGAAAATAAGCGTAGAATTTTGTATTTTTATTTGAAGAGTTAATTGGTAAGGAAATTCAAAAGGAGCAATGCATACTGAAAAGTTAAAAACATTGGGAAAAATTCAATTTTCATTTCATATTTATTTTACTTTCTTGGTGTGTATGTTATATAATAGCTTTGTTTCTTTCTGTTTTTAAAATTGGTACTAAACATTGAACTCAAGGTGTTAGCACTGACTCTAGCTAGTCCTTTATATTTTAAGACGGTCTCACTAAACTTATTTATATACATTGTCATACTGTGCTTGGTGTGACAACATTGAGTAGATGCTATATTAGTAGACTTTTTTTCCTCTTTCTTTTTCTTTTCTTTCTTTCTTTCTTTTTTGAGACAGGATCTCACTCTGTAGTATAGGCTAGTCCTGATTCACCACACACATTAGGCTGGCCTTGAGGAAACCGCAATTCTTCTGCCTCAGCATCCCAAGTGCTGGGATTATAGGCATGTTCCACTATTCCAGGCCTATGTGTTGCTGGAGAATCAAACCCAGTTTCTTACACTTGCTAAACTAGTGCTCTAACATCTGTTAATTTCTAGCACCATGGTTTTCTAATTGTAAAGAGAATGCCTCTTTGTTTGATTATTAAGACAACTTCTCAGTCTTTTTTTGTAGAAAACTTTGAAATATGTTTTAAAAAGTTTTCTTCTAATTATTAGCTTAAAATGCATTTTTAGTATAATCATAACATAAAGATGAATTTTACCCAATGTTTTTCTGCTTATGAGGTACAGATTTGTCTTCTCTTTTAAAATGCTTTAATTGGATGTCTTGGATACTCTTTTGCCACTGTGACTCAATGCCTGACATCCATAACTTAGAGAGGAAATATTTACTGTAGCTTATAGTTTCAGAGGGTCATAGTCCATTCACTGGTGGGCGAGTGGAAAATGGTGGAAGCGGCTGGAGTGGGGGCAGGGCCAGAGCCAGAGCTCTAGCTACAGAGATCCTCACAACATGGTGAAACTGAGAGCGACAGGGAGGGAAGGGTGGAGCCAGCACACACCCCACCAGGTCAAGCCCCAAGAACATGCCCCCTTCCAGTCAGACCCTACCTCCCAACCTTACACAGTATTCATAGGAAAATGAGGTTTTGAGGAGACACTCCAGATCCAAACCATGACATTGGATATGTCGTATTAATCGATTTATAAAACACAAACACAAACCATAATTGCACTCTAAATAATCCCTATTTAGTCATGCACATACATCATGAAGAGTTTTTCTTTAATCTGCATTGCTATATTCAGGCTATTAATAAAGTTTTATATTTGTGTACAAAATCTAATTTTAAAAAGGAGATATTTTACTATAGATAACTTTAGCCTATACTTCCCTGGATATTAGTAGTGAGGTTCTTTCAACTATGTGTGTTTCCTTTTACTGGGAAAAATTGTTCATTCATATATATATATATATATAGAGAGAGAGAGAGGGTCTCAGTGTTTAGCCCCCGCTGGCCTTGAACTCTTCTGTCTCAGCCTACCAAGTTCTGGGATTACAGGTGAGCACCACCACCACCACAACTGGCTTATTGTTCCTATTTGAATGGTTTTTTAGACCACTTTTATGGTTATTTTGATATTAATTTTCTCATATTTTAACTTTATATATTTATCAGAGATTTTAAAATTTTGTATAATTTGTATTTCCTATCTTATTGGATGAAAGCCTAAATTTTAAATAAAATCTCCCATATACTTATCCAGTATATTTATTGCTTTAGTTTTTACACTTAGGAATTTAATCCATCTGGAATATATTTTCCCTAGGAATGATAAGATTACTTTACTTCTTTTCATCTAAGTGGTTTATCATTTTTTAAAAAATAGGGCCTTGCTTCACAGCCCAGGTCAGTCCTGAACTCACTATGTAGCTGAGGCTGGCTTCAAACTCATAGCAATCCTTTCATCTCAGCCTCCTGAGTGCTGGGATTATAAGTGGTGGTTTATCAATTAACCCAACAATATTTACTTATTTATCATTTTATCATGAATCTGAGATCTTGTTTTATGTTTTACTTATACTAACTCATATATGCATTCATAAATGAATGTATACCTGCATCTATTAATGGGCTTTGTAGTATATTCCTATGTATTATATGTCTTTCTTGTACCAGTAAAGATTGCCTTAATCTTATAAAGCAATTTCTCTTTTATTGTTCTATTTTCTTCAATGGGAGCTCCCCTTTGAAAACAAGTTTTCTTTTATTTCTTTCAGTGTAGATGTATATTGTTCTCTTCTTGGATTCTGAACTTCTGATTGGATTTACAACTCTGGAATTATCAGCAGATAATGTTACCTGCAAATACTGGCAATGCTGTATCTGTATTTTATGTAAACTTACATGGAAACTTTCTCATAATTCTTAAAATTTATTATAATATTTCTAATAATTTCTTATATATACATTTTCAAACATTTTATATTAGCTCCAAGAAATGGTTAAATAATAAGTCATATACAATATCTTCATTTTGCATTACTTTGGTAATACTGAAGAATAAATATGATAATGAAAAATGAAATAAATTGTTATTAAGACTTAATTCCAGCTTATAATTCAGGACCCCATCATCCACTCTCCAACCAGCCTTGTCCGTGAGCTCTGAACAATGTACTAGTAGGAGGGCATGACCCTAACCACCAAGCAAGGAGCTACCAACAGCAAAACTCAAATAGAAAGAGAAATGCATTTCATAGAAGTACCCCTTATTTACCTTTTCAACTGTATGTATCAGAGTTTACACTTAGACTTATAGAGTATATTAAAACATGCCTAACTAGAGCCATTTAAAATTTTGTACAATAAATAGGAATATTAGAAAAATTCGATAATATTAATAATGCAAATTATTAAAGTATGAAAGATATGAAAGTAAGCAGAGGGGCTGGAGGAATGGCACAGCAGTTGAGGAGCTTGCTTAGCAATTGGAAGGCCTTGAGTTCGATTCCCCAGCACCACATAAAGCCAGGTGTGGTGGCACATG
Organism: Ctenodactylus gundi; assembly: GCA_004027205.1. Lineage (NCBI taxonomy): Eukaryota > Metazoa > Chordata > Mammalia > Rodentia > Ctenodactylidae > Ctenodactylus > Ctenodactylus gundi. The sequence goes on along the minus strand of PVKB01002429.1, from coordinate 261,665 downwards.
ACCATAATACCAGCATTTGGGAGGGTGAGACAGGAGGATTGCCATGAGTCCAAGGCCAGCCTGAGCTACATAGTGAGTTCAGTACCAGCCTGGGCTACAGGATGAGACCCTGTCTCAAAAAAAGAAAGAAAAAAAGAAAGAAAGAAAGAAAGAAAGAAAGAAAGAAAGAAAGAAAGAAAGCAGAAAGTGTTTTCTGTCACACAACTATACAGAAATTTGTTCATCTTAAACCAATGGACTGCGTATTCAGGAGAAAGCACTCTAAATTTGTAGCACCACATCAATAAAAAGCTTAGAGAAATTCATTATGATACTCTATTACAAAATGCTAAGGGGATTAAAAGATTACTTTTAAATGGTAGATAAAATTTAAAATTTTTCTTAGTAACTTCAGCCTCACAGTGGATAATACTGAGAAGATAAATTAACACTAAGAAAAATGTCATTATTACTTAAAAAGTGACACTCACTTTCAATTGCATCTAACTTAAACCTCTTGGTATTTCAGATTTGATCCATTTTATCCAGGCTAATAAAATTTATAATACAGATTATAAGATGCTTATTCTTTTCTAAAGAGTCTTATTATTTTTACACCTTTCCTGAAAATTGGCTAGTTTTAAAATTTTTGCTAAATTCAGAAGGTGCAAGTGACAAATGAAAGAAAATGTGGTCACAAAAATTCTAAAATCTTTGAGAAAATTTCTATAAGATCATATCTAAATAACATGCTCTTAAGTTACAGACATTGACAAATGCTGATGAAAAGCCACAATGAGCACACGTTTCTTTACTCAGTTTTGATCTTTGTTTTTTAAATTTATTGTAGAGCTTAGCTAATATAATGAACCACATAATTCAGAGAAAAACAAAAATTGACTTTTAAAAAACTACAGAACATTGAATGACCATTTAAAATTTTATTGCCTTACTAAGTTCAGCATTTCTATATTATTTTATCTCTTCATTTAAGGCAATGGTTGTGAATGTTTATAAACAATTTTCAAGAAGAAGGCACTATGAATGTGTTAGCTGTATCTATTTAAAAATACCTGAGAAAAACAACAAAGTAGGGGAAAATTTTGTTTCAGCTCATAGTCTCAGAAGTTTCAGTTCATGGTCACTTGATTTCATTGCTGTAGAACCTGCTGTAGAACATCATGGTGAGAACATGGAATAGAACAACCAGCTTATCTTCTGGAGGACTGCAGGCAGAGAGTGCCAGTGAGGGAGAGGGACCAGCCCTTAACTTGTGAGCCTTTAGGGATGACTCTGGATCCAAACTATGAGAGCTAAATTTTACTAGGCAATTGAGTTAAACACTGTAATCTCTAGTCCATTATCCGAAGATAAAAACAGTACCATCAATAACCCAATATTAAATTCTTAACAATGTACTGCACACTTAACTATTCAACAAATATTTTTAAATAAATGAATTTACTAGTTTAGGTATTAATTCAAATATCTTGTGTTTCCATCAAATGTCAGGCACTGATGTATGTACTATGTACAATACATGAGCATTGAGCAATCACTATTCGTGAGTTCAAAAACAAAAATAACGCCAAGCTCTATAAAATCGTTGGCTGAAAGTGTATCAATAATATAATGTGATACGTGTTAAATGTACAAATACTTAGAAGAACACAAATGAAGAGAAATTTTTGTTGGGAACAGAATCTATGAAAGACACATGGAGCTGCTAGTACTGCGCAGAACTTGTGAAAACAGCAAGCATGCACTGAAAAGGAAAGAATGAGCACAAGGGAAACCACATAAACAACTGTATGCTTCAAAGTACAAAGCTGCAGGGCATGTGTAAGACTCCTGAGCAGTCAGACAGCTAGAAAACTTTCTAAGGGAAGAAAAAGTGGCAACATATGAATTTGGAAAACAAAACCAAAAGGCAACCAAAGGAAAGACTTTTGAGAGCCTTATTTACCTCGGAAAGCTAATAGATATCACGTAGGTGGCACAGAAGAATATTGGCAAATGTCACAAAAACCAGCCAACCTAGTTCATAGTTTCTGAGGCACCAATTTTTACATTTAACCATTGCAGCAATCATAATACCTTCCAAATTATGGCATCTTAAAGTTATGATGTACTTACTATATGATGTATTTAAATGAAATTGGTGAGTTAAAGCACAAGTTAGAAGAGTTCATAAATGCACACTCAGTATGTCAGAGACCCTTATAGTACCTGAGTTGACTTTAGAATTGTTCTTTCATTTGTCTCAGGCAAGAGAACCTTCTCTCCAAATGGATGTTTGACCACACCATTTTTTTCCTCCTATTTTTTTATACTTTAAATATGATCAGTCTAAGAATTTTTCCAAATTTTTCATTTTTCCTTCTAATCATTTCATCTTTAAATTACTTCTGTTTTCTTGAAGTTTACTATTAGCAGTCAAGAACAGTTAAGCCACATGTATGTTTTAGATCTGAAGTGTCCCCCAAAAAACTCTTTTACATCTGGATACTTGGGAGCTGATGTCTCTCTTGATCTTGGCTGGAAGGATGTGGGCTGATTCTGCCCTTTCTACAGACTTGTCTGTTCTGTCCCACTGTGATGACCTCTGGCTCTGGCTCCAGCCAGCCCCTGGCCACAGCCTCACCACGTGATTCCACTATTTTCCAGATACTCACACATGAACGTACTGTGATCTTGTGAAACTGTGAGCCAAAATAAACTTTTCCTCCCCTAATTCGTGGATGTTGGATATTGAATCACAGGGACGAGGAAATAACTAAGACACTGCAGCTTCAATAATTTGGTTAATTATTTCCCCAGCCAAATAGTCAAGTTTATTACTCACCAATTCTACCTTCTACCAAAGACTAGAACGTGAACATAATTCCCAAGTTACCTGCCCTTTTATAACAAAAATAGTTTTTCCTCCAATGCCATCTGACTGTGATGTGGCCATCTGGCCACATCAGACTGGTCATACTTAAGCTAACATTCTGTGGATTACTTAGAGATTCTCTGCGATTGAGGATGACTCCAGAGCTCATCTCTTTTTTTCTGGTTCTGTTCAAAGTCTTCTTTGTAGGCTGTTCACAGTAATGAAGACTTAGCATGCCTCTCAAAATTCTTTCATGACCTACTTGTAGAGTTGCTTCCATAATTAAAGTATTTCTTACAACATTACCAACAGTTCTTGGTACAAATTTTCAATCTTAGTCTGTTTGGACTGCTGTAACAAATACTAATATTGTATCTGTGATAAATGATAGCAACTTATTTCTGTCAATTCTGGAGGCTGAGATGTCTAAGATGAAAGCATTAGCAAATTCAGTGTCTGGTTAAGAGCCTGTTTCTTGGTTCATAAACAACTATCTTTTTGCTGTGTTCTCCAGTGGTGGAAGAGGTGAGGGATCTCTTTCAGCTTCCTTAGGAAGGCCACTGTGTCCTCATGATCAAATCATCTTACAAAGGCCTTACACTACAGCAACTTGGGAGTAAAGATTTCAGCATAAGAATTATGAATGATACAATATTCAGAACATACCAATATTAAAAACTGAACATCAAGATTTAATTGAAAAGTGATTTAGAAAACTAACCCTTACATAGACATTTTAAGAATTGTTTAGCCAATCTTTTCACTTTTATTATATATGAATTTGAAAGAACTTTTTATATAACTATAAAATTAAAATTTCTAGGAATTAAAGTATCTTTTAAAATTTAATAGTTTTTCTTCATTGCTAATAGTAGATGAAATAATGTCACAATTTGTCATTATGTTAATGGTATCTGATATAAACTGAATGTTTGTAAGCCATCATTCAAATGCTAATTCCCAATATGACTGTATTTTGACATGAGACCTTTGCAAGTTAAGTAGGTCATTATGGAAGAGCTTTCATGATGGCATAGTAATCTTATAAGAATCAGCAGCAGACAGCATTCAACTGTCATATTGCTCTTTGTTATGTAAGAATACAGACAGCAATATGAGATGGCCATCCAAAAACTAGAAAATAGGTCCTCACCAGATAGGGGAGCTGATGTCTCCTTGATCTAGAACTTCCCAATTTCTAAAACTGTATGATATATATTTGTTTAAGCAAGCGAGTCTATGGTTCAATGGTACAGAAGCCCAAACTGACTAAGAGAGTGCCATTCTGTCAAGAAATATAGTTCTTGATACTGCTGTTAGACCACGGAGTGATAAGAAATTAGACACAGGCCACTTGGCAAGCAAACTACCTCAAAGGACATATGAAAAATGGAGTAAGACACCCAAAGCAAAAGAAAGAGCCACCAGAATCAACAAATGGGATTACATTAAATTAAAACTTTTTACCATGTCTTTTCTCTTAGCAAATTATCAACAGAGTCAAGAGAGAACCAAATGAATGAGAAAAAAAGTCACCACCTCAAATAAGAGGCTAGTAACTAGAATATACAAGGAACCGAAGAAAAACAGACACATCAAATTCAAAAACCCAATTAAAAAATGGCCAGTGGAAATGACTAGGCAATTCTCAGAAGTTCAAATGCTCAGTAAATACACAGAAAGACGTGCAACATTCTTAGCCATTAGAGAACTGCAAATCAAGACATCTCTAAGATATCACCTAACCCCAGAGAGAATGGCGTATATCAAGAACTCAAATAGTAATCAAAGCTGGAAAGGCTTTGGGGAAAAAGAAATCCTCTTACACTGCTGTTGGTATTGTAAACTGGTACAAGCACTGTGGAGGGAAGTATGGAAATTCCTCTAGACACTGAAAATAAAGATCTCATTTGATACAGCAGTATCTCTTCTGGGAATCTTTCCAAAAGAGCTAAAAGCATCATGTAAAAGAGATATATGTATACCTATGTTCATAGAAGCACAACTAAAAATGCTAAAATTCAGAAGATACCAACATATCCATCAACAAACCAATGAATTAAAAAATGTGGTATATGTACACCATGGAGTACTGCTCATCTATCATGACAGATAGTTTTGAGTTTTGAGGCTTTATAGGTAAATGGATGCAACTTTGAGACTATCATACTCAAGGAAATGAGTCAGACATAGAAGGTTAAATACTGAATGGTTTCTCTAATATGAGAAACCCAGAGTACAGTCATTTCATAGAACTAAAATGGATAATTAATGGGACAGAGGGGAGATAGGGAGGACATGGGAGGGTCGAAAAGGGGGAGAAAAGAAGGGTTTGTAACTCTGAAGTGATGTATATGTGCACAAACTCAATGTAAATATTATGTAATGCATATATACATATCAATAAAATGGGAGAAAATAGAGAAACACTCATTAGGATAATTGAAATGATGTTGTTAAAATAAGATAGATAAAAGAATCTTTCTGAAAGAACAATGTTTTAATGGCAAAGAATTAATAATCCTCATATGTAGGTGAATTTTTGGAGAGGTGACATCTCCAGCCACCTACAGTGTCTTCCTACTTGATCTTCCCATCTCCCCCTTTACTTCCTGTATTGATTATACATACACCACTCTCCTTTAAATTATAGAGGCATATATTGTCTATACCACACCAATAGATTGCAGCTCTCTGAGTACAGAGATACATTTTTCTCCAATATGAGAAATTCAGACTACACTCTTTTCATAAAACTAAAGGGGGGGGGGGTGGATACTGGATTGGTGGTTGATCTTCAAATGTCTGAAGTGTTTTACATGCAAGACTCCTTTGATTTTATTTTCAGTTTTCTTATATTTCTGTGGAACATCTGGAACTGACTAAATATTCCAACAGATGGGTATGCAATTAGGGAGCAATTTTCTAATGTAATAATGTATTATAAGGCCTTATTAGTTAAAATACACTTATCAAAGAAACAAAGATTTGTAGAATCTTCTATAGAACTTAACAGTACAATTAGTATAGATATGAACAGATTTCAAGTGAAATTTATGAGCTACAATAAATAAGTCAATGTACATTTTACATAAATTCTCTAAAGATATCTGTAATCTATGAATTGTATTTAAAAGTGTCATATTAGGGTTTAGTTTACTTATTTATTCATTGTAGCAATAGGGATTGAACCCATGGCCTTTGCTCTGAGCTCCATCAATGCAGTTCTTCCTGAGTTAAAATAATATTATACAGACTTACTGTTCAAAAGAATAAAAGTATTTAGGATGGAATATAGCTGATTTGCTTTGTGAAGTATCAGTTTTTATTACAATATATATTGTGACTAATGTATCCCAGATGGTAAAATTACAACATATCCAAGGAGTTCTGAAAAATACAAGAATTAGTGAGGCTATTTGGAAAAACACATTCAAGAATAGCAATGAGTATAAATGGCTACTTATAATAGAAATTGTTTTATTGTTTGCATGTGAATGAGAAAAATGATTGTTCTGTCAAATAAAGCTGTCATTTTTCCTTGGCCTTCAATGCTGCTATTATAGAAAGCATATCCATTTTAGCTACAGGCTCTCCTAGGCGGTGCAACTCTTTCAAGTGTGAGAAAAAAACTGTATCTGAATCCTTGTCTTCAGAGTTGGGGTATTTCAGCATTACACTCTCAATTTTCATCAGTTTCATTTTCTAGATAATATCTCACATATAACCAATGGTTATAAAACTGAAATTCTGAGCACATGTTTCATCATTCAAATCCTCAATTTTAAAATGAAATATTCAGAAAATGCCACTTTGAGAGTATTAACAAGAGTACAAGATTGTTTGTGCCATGTACTCAAGCAATTAACTTCATAACATTTCAGAGACTGCTGAACGAGATCAGGTTGGAGTCAAAGGTATAATTTCAAAACTTATTACGCAAATTTCTACGAGCTATAGTTTGTAGAAAACCTTCATGCTCTTAACTGTAATGAAAAGTGACTATGGCTAGATAATCTCTAAAAGTTGTTGCACTCTAGAGACTCATGGTTTATCTATTCTAGTTGTTACTCATTTCCTGAAAATTGTTTTGGTATCACTGTTGGATTAACAACATTTCAGTCCTCTTCTTTTCTTCCCCTTCTACTCCTTTGGTTCAGCTTTATTGAGTAGAGTGAGGTAAAAAGATGTACATATTGAACTGTGAAAAGTGATGTTTTAACATTGTAAAATAACTGCAACAATTACATTCATTAATATAGCCATCATCTCCCACAGCTACTTTTCCTGGTAACAATACCTAGGATCCATATTAGCAAATTCTAAACATGCACACACTATTAACATTAGCTAAAATCTCCATGCTGTTCATTTGTACTCCAAAATTTAGACATCTCACAATTGCACATTTGCATCTTTTATCAATATTTTTTCATTTCCTCAAATCACCCTATTAAACTCTGTTTTATGAGTTTGACTTTTTTAGATTACATTTATGTGGTACCATGTAGAATTTGTCTTCTGGTGGCTGGTTAATTTTACTTAATATTCACCAGGCTTATTAATATTGTTGCAAAAGGCAGGCAATTTATTTCTTTGAAGGCTAAAATTTCATTGTTTATAAACAAAACATTTTCTTTATCCAGTCATCTGTTGGTGGATATTCAAGCTGTTCTACATTCCAGGTGACTACTAGGGCAATGATTATGGAAGTTTAAAACTTCTTCTAGATCCTGGTTTTCAATTCTTTTGGGGAAATAAAATCCCTCCCTGAAATAATGTTAGGTCACATGATAGGACCATTTTCAATTTTGGAGGAACCTTCACACTCTTGTCCATAACAACTGTGTCATTTCAAATTCCACAATAAGTACCTAAGAACTCCAATTTCTTCACATTTTTGCACCCAGTTGTTATTGTATGCTTTTTTGGATACTGACCATACTAATATGTTGTGAGGTGGTGTCTCCAAAAAATGAGCCTACAGGTAGTGCATACTACAAAAGCAATGCAAGCTCCCTTTAGAAAAAGCCTCCTGGGGTCTAGATGCAATGCTCAGCATCCAGAACAGGCAGTGATATGAACAGGAGCCATTAAAAAAAGAGCCCAAGACTTAACTATGTACAGTAAAAGAAAGCTCAGAAGAGCATATCCAGAGATTTTGGGGTCACTCTTAAACAGTGCCTAAGAAAAATCTGGCACAAGAGAAGGAGGGAAGAGACCTCCAAACATAATCAGGCACGATCAGAGTGGTATGGCTAGAGATACATACGACCTATTAAAACCAAACTAGTAAGATACTAAAAAATAAAAACAAAAATGCAAACACAGACAGCAACGTCTTCATTGCTTTCTCTTTGCTGTGACATAATACACAAGAGCCAGAATTTAAGGCTGAAAAGATTTATGTTAGCTCACAGTTTCAGTAGGGCTCACACAATCCATTCATGGAGAGCCAGCAATGATGGAAACATGTGGCAGAGGCTAGAGCAATTCTTGGGATTGCAGGTAGAAAGCCAAGTAAGACAGGAGTGAGTAGATGTCTGGACAGTCAGGCAATATCAGAGCCTCCCCATGAAGAAGTTGTAAAAATGTTTCTTATTCCTCCTTTTGCTTATTTGAAGCTACCAGTTGGGCTGCTCACAGTAACAAAAACATCATGGCACTGACATAAAAACAAACACATAGACCAACAGAATAGAATAGAGGACCCGGAAGCAAAACCATACAGCTACAGCCATCTTATTCTTGACACGGGTGTCAAAAACATACCATGGAGAAAAGACAACCTCTTTAAGAAATGAAAAACTGGTTATCCACATAGAAAACTGAAACTAGGTCCATATTGTTCACTCCCATAAAAATTCAAATGGATCAAAAAAATTTAAATTTAAGACCCCATCCTTTGAAACTTGTAGGAAAATAGAGGAAATACTTCATTATATAGGTTCAGAATTGTCAAATAATTCAACACTTCAGGAAATAATAGCAAGAAATGACAAATAAGTTTGCATAAACTTATTTGCTGTAAAGAAAGCTTCTCTACAGCAAGAAAACCGCAAAGCAAACAAACATTGAGAAAGTAAAAAGACACCCTACAGAAAAATTTTTGTATCCATTCTTTTTATTATTCAGAATATGTAAAGGACCCAAAAACCTTACCACCACATAACAATCTAATGAATAAAATGGGCAAATGAACTGCAAAGACACTTTCTAAAAGAAGTGCAAATTCTCAGAAATTAACCATAGGAAATTACAAATCAAAACTACATTGCAATTCCATCTACTTTACTCAAATTGCCTATCATTTAGAACACACAAACGCACACACACACACACACACACACACACACACACACACAATGAATTATGGCATGGGTATGGAGGATACTTTTTATACGAATGTAATATAATTTCTTTGATATAAAAAGTCATATGGGGTTTCCTCAAAAAAAGAACTACAATTTGATCAGCTGTACAATATCATATTGTATACTTAAGGAATTAATGTCATCATACTGTAGAGATATCTTTATGCCCATGTTTACTGTGGAACAATTCACACTAACCAACTTATGTATTAAGCTTAGGTGCTTGTCAGCGGATTAACATAAAGAAAATGTAGAAAGTATAGTATATATTCATAATGGAACATCATTCAGCCATAAAAATTAAATCATATCTTTTGCAAGAAAATGGATAAAACTGAAAATTATGTTAAATAATAAGTCAGGCTCAGAAAGACAGGTATCACATGTTTTCTCTCATATAAAGAATCTCGAACAACAACAAAAGAAAGCACATTATGTGAGATGAACTAGATGAATGAGGTCAGAGGGATGGGAAGGATATGTAATATGGTATAAATAAGGGGGATTACATGCATGCATGCAAATGCAATAAACCATTATTCTGAGTAACCAATATGTACTAAGAACAATAAATTCTTCAGCTTATCAAAATCATGGAATAAATGGAAAAGAATTTTATGCAGAAACTGAAGAAAGATTGTATCAATTTTAAACCTCTTAGTTATTTTGTGCCATCTTCAATTGGTCTTTAGCTAAGGTACACAGTAGATATGGTTTGGATCTGGAATGTCCCCCCAAAAATCTTGTGTTTGGAGAGCAATTCAATCATGGGAGTTAATCCATTGATTTTCTGTGTTAATAAAAGGTGGGGATTGGTTAAAGGGGAGATTATGGGAGCGTGATCACCAAGGCACAACCAGGAAGAGGCAGATGACTGGAGCATGATCTGGAAGGATATGCCTCCCTCACTAGCTCCACCCTTCACTGTCTCTGCTGCCTGCTGTGAGGATATAAACAGCTTCTCTCCAGCTGGACCCTCCACCAGACCTTCTCACTATTGACAGCTGTCCATGAATGGACTGAGACCTCCTGAAACTTAGAGATGAAATAAACATTTCCTCTGCTAAGTTATGAATATTTGGTACTGTGTCCCAGCAATGAAAGCGTAACTAAGGCAACTCTTGTAAAGGTAGATTTGCTTAAGAGCAAAATGTAATCCACTGATGTTGTGAAAAAATGGTCTTTGATTAAATCAACCACTTCGTATAAGCAAGCACAAAAACAGGTTCTCAATCTACTTGAAAAATTTCAACTTGTCATTCAGAATGATTTATATACAGTCGTTTAATTCCCATCACTCTTTAATAAGCAGAGTGATGACTTGGTTCTAATGGGTAACTACAATAATGACTCTTTGAAGGATCACCACACAAATATTAACAAAGAAACCCATCACACCAGAGTTTTAAATGAGAATGTCAAAATGAAAGTAGTTTTAAATTGCATAATGCAAGACAAATAATGACGGTTCTTCAATGTATCTCACTTAAATTTGTAAAGTAAACCTGACAAACTAAGAATAGTAATATATTGGAATTCTCCCCCTGGAAAGACACTAAAGATCTCTAGACTAATTATGAATAAAGTTCAACAGCAATATTGGAAACGTATTTTGATCTTCCATTTGACTTTCATTATATCTAAATAACAGTAAATAATTTCAACTTCAAAACTTAAATCACACCTATGCTTAGTGTAGAGCTTATGCCAGTTCAAGATTCTAGAGTAATTTATATTTTCCTTTCCATTTGTACATCTTTAAGAAAATGTATACAGATTAAAGAGTGCACAGTGAATCATTGATAGACAAAAGTTTTCAATGTGCATTTTGAGAAAAATTGGGTATGAATGTCTTGTCAAATGAAATGGAGCCCTGGGTACTTTAACGCAGAATCTAGAATAGAAGAGAGTCTATGGTGGATGCGGAGCCTATCTATCTCTAAACAGATGGGAAGACACTGGGTTTGGGATTGTCATCCCTGAAGGCCCAAAATATAAAGGATAAGTATAGGAGTTCTGGAAATCATTCACAAAACTATTGCCCCAATTATCCTCCATTCTTTCTCCTCCCGTCTCACCAAAAGACAGGCAGCCGGGGCATTTCTCAACATGACAGAAAAGGATATTACTCTCTCTTAAAAGCTTAAAAGCAAACTAAGCAAACAAGCAGGAAGCAAAGGTTCTTTGTCTCTCTCAGTATAATAACACAAATGAAAGCTTGGGCTTCTGGCAATTTAAGTAAATTAACAAAGACATCTAAGAATATAAAACTTCCATTCAGCTTTTCACTTTGAAAGAGAGGCCCATGGAAGTAAACAGACAGACATACAAACAGCAAAGAAAACATCAGCTACTTGGAATTCATTATCTGTTTGTCATAACATAAATATTGATCGTTTACTATGTGTCTAGGCACATAAAATAACCATTAACATGAAAGACAAGGTTTCTGTTTTCCATCAGCCTACAGTATAATTTATATAAGAATATAACTTTTTTTTAGTATGGCAATTGAGTAAAAGTCAAGAAAGCAAATGGTCCAAATGAAATAGAAGATTCCAAAAAAAAGATAAGAGGATAGAATGTATTTTATCAATAAAAATAGAAAAAAGTGGAGTATATTACAATATAATGAAGTCTCAGTCAGCAAGAAAAAAACAGAAGGCAAAGCTTAAGCAAAGCAACAAATATAACAGAGTTGCCATCCAAATATTTATATAAATATAGCATGATTTTGAGCAATTAATTTTATACATGACCTTAATACATAAAATACATTTTGAGAGTACATGGAGAGTACATTATATTGGTTTTATAATCATAAGCATTATTTAAGCAGATCATGAGGTTTTTCTGTGAGGAATAATATGTGTAAAGATGAATCTAAGAAAAGACAAAGGCAAATAGAAAAATTGAAATGTAGCTCAATAAAAATGAGCATTAATTCTATGGTATACAGTTTCTATGTTAGCCTCCTGTATAACTGATCCCACTCATAGTATCAAATCAATAGATATTTCACTAAATGGACAAATCAAGGAATATAAGTATTGAAAAAAACTTACATTATGAGAAGAACTAGAAACAAAATTGTTTTAAAAAAATAATTGCTTTTGAGGCATCACCATACCATAAGAAATTGTTGATTTTGTTTACAACCCCTTAAAAAAGTCATAGCATGTGCAAATCAAGTTTAACAGTAAAAACAAAACTCAATTTTTGAAACAGATTTTTTAAAGCGAAAGTTACAAAAACAATCGTAATGAATGTGCAGACAGGGATAAGAAGGGTATACTTTAAAAGAGCAAAAACTGTGTTATGGAGATTTCTGTCAATTTTTTTAATGCTGGAAATTGAGCTAACACACTTTATAAAAATCATTCTAATTCTGCATACATAAATCTACTGCACATGACCATTTATTTATATAGCTCCTTAGTTAAAAATGCCTGATATAGTCCAATGTCTTCCTCTTCTGCAATTCCTATATTGCAACGGTCTTGAATCAATATTTCCTTACCATTTCAACACATACCAGAATGATTTTCTTTTAAAATGTTATTCTAATGTTACAAGAAAATCAAGTAGTAAGCATTGACATAATTTTAGGAAAAAGTTATATGGTTTATCAAAAGCATATGTTTATTAACAATAAGTAATTTAATCTAATATCCCAAACTCAAGAATATTTTATTTTTAAAAATTACAACTCTAATTTTAAAAACTTATTAAAATTAGTACACTTAAAAAGCATAAAATATAACATGACTAACAATGTGAACATATTCATGTAATCAAGTCCCAACTTAATACAACATAATCCTCTTAAAAATGTTTTGTCTACCCTCTTCAGTGACTATTCCCCAAAATGAACCATTGTTACGACTTCTACCAATTTACTTATCTTTCCCTGGCCCTTATAAAAATTGAAAAATATGTATTTGCCTATGATCTTTTAATATTTATCCATGTTATCACATGGCTTATCATCTTCTTTCCTACAAAATCATTATCAAATCCAAAGTCATAAAACCTTTATGCCATGTTTCTCCCAAGACAGAGTTATTATATTTAATCTTTAATCCATTTTGAGTTAATTTTATATGTGTTCTCAGGCAAGGGTACAATTTCCTTTTTTATATGTGGATATCCAAGTTCCCCAATAGCATGAGTTGTCTTTTCACTACTGTATGGTGTTGGCAATCTAGCTGGAAATCATTTGGTAATATAAGCATTAATTTATTTCTAAGCTTTCTATTTGGTCAATAACTTTATTCCTTTAGTCACTAGCTTTATTTATGCCAATACTGTCCATTTCAATTACTGTAGCCTTTGTAATGATTTTTGAAAGTCTGAGGCTTCCAACCTAGTTCTTTTAAAAGATTTCACTCATTACTGAGGTCCTTCGGGTTATCTACAAATGCTTGAATGGGCATTTTGTTTTTCAACTTAGTAACAGTTTTTAGTGAGTATGACATTGGTCCAGTCATCATTTTACTTAATATAATTCTATTTATTCTATCCATTATTGAGCAGTATATATAAAAAGTCTTTCCCCACAATATATCTGAGTCTCAGTTCTATAAATTTTTATTTAGTATATTATGAGCCTCTTTTTATTTTTATTTATTTATTTACTTATTTATTTTTTGAGATAGGGTCTAGCTCTGTAGCCTTGAACTAACTATGGAGCCCAGACTGGCCTGGTACTGAGAGCAATCCTACCAAAACTGTTCTTGAATAATGAAATGATGGATTTTAGCCAATATTTAAAGTTCTGCAGTATCTTTCAACACGAAAAGAAACTTGGGACTACCATAACCTAGGCTGTGTAATAGATAAGTGCACTACATTTAAATAACTCTAAAGGAACAGTTCACAAGCACATCTAACTATGTCTATTGCTACAACTTTAATAGTTGATAATTTCCTATGGCTCTGTAATTTTTCTCTTCTGAATAAAATAATGGATATATTCCACAGATCAAATCAATTAAAACTTTGAGATTTTTCTATTACTATTTATTTACATATTCATTTTATGGCGCTGGGGATCAAGCGTAGGGCCTTTGTACTGAACTACACCTTCAGTTCATTTTTTAGTTTTGGTATTGAGACAGGGTCTCACAAAATTGTTAAGCTGTCCAGACTGATCTTAAACTTGTGGTAGTCCTGCCACAACCTCTCAGAGTTCTGGGATTACAGGCCTGCACCATAAGGCTAAGCTCAATGACTTATTTTCACAAAGCAAAAATTATGGAAAACCCTGATAATTCAAGTTATAATGCAAAATTATTCTCAGCCTAACAATTTCACTCTTTTTCATAAGATACATATGATCCAATAAAATCAAAGATACCCAAATAAATATTTGTCAAGTGACTAATCTCTGTTTGGAAACCTGAAGTTGTCTTCTGCTTAGCCATAAAGATAAGAATAATTTTCCCATGGTATTTATATTTTGTGCCTATCTAAGAAAATATTAGTTAAGACTAGTGGTGAATGCCTGTCAACACACCTACTTAATATGCGGTGGCAGGAAGACTACAACTTCAAATTTAGCCTAGGAAATTTGTCAATTGTTTAAAAAACAAAGTCTTTCAAAGAACTGTAAGACTTGCCCAGCATATGTGCAAAGTCCTAAGTTCAAGAGTCCAGTTCCTAGTACTACACAGGGAGAGAGAAAGAAAGAAAAACAGAGAAACAAAGACACAAAGAGAAGAAACCAAAAAGACCAACACTGACCAAAACAGAAACAAAATGTTCATAAATTTGAAGAACAAAATACTATTATTAAAAAGGATCACATTTTATGAATGCATTACTGATAATTCTAAATTGTACTTCTGTTGCTAATAAGTCCTTAAGTCAAAATTCTAGGAGATCTGAACTCAAGATTGGGTAATTGACATTCTCATCTCTCTATTAGTATCAAAATAAAAAAATAAGTAAAGGATAATTTAGCTTTTTAAAATTCTATTAGTACTTTGTTTTGAAGAATCACTTCAGTTACAATACTCAATATATCAAACATTTTGTCAGTATACACTGAAGCATTTCCAGGCATTAACAGTTCTGTCAATTCCTTCATCTTTAAAATTAATTATCCAGCACAATATTTGAAAACTTTGTCCCACATATCATCTTCAAATAAATCAAAATGTCTCATCAGGAAAACAAGAGAAAGTACTTTTTCACACTGAAAATTTGAATTATTCAAGAAAAAAATTGGTGGGAAATGGGATATAGCAAGAATTCCTTTTTTCATCTCTGACCACAAAACTTAGGCAAAAATCCAATTCATCACGAAGATTTTAGAAAACAAGTTTGAGTACTTATTGGAGTCATAAATAAACTTAAGAGAAAACAATTTCTATTTCAAGCATGAAGGGAATGTGTACATTTAAAGGCTATTATACAATACTCGATGCTTAAATAGTGATAATCCCTTACTGATACACATTCCAAAAAATATAACTCAGTTAAAGTATTAAGGTTTTATGTAGTGTAATAATACTCATTACCCAAAATATAGGCTCTTACTGTAAATATGTTTTCATTTATGACAACGATGTGGCAATTAACCCATAATTCTCAAAGTAGTGCCTGAAAACGTTTTGCAGTCCTACAATTCTCTGAAAATATTTAAATTTTAAAAAATATCAATGATAATCAAATTACATAACTTAAAAGCATCAATGTCATTTTGACTAAAAATATAAACGAAATCTGGGCATATTCCTATAATCCCAGCACTCAGGAGGCTGAAGTAGGAGGATCACTTGGTTCCAAAAGAGGTTAGCTTACGAACAGAGTGGGATCCTGCCTCGATAAATAGAGAAAACACACACGCACACACACGCATGCACGCACACACACACACACACGCACACACATACACAGCTATGCCTCCCCCCCACACAAATAAAACAGTAAGTATAAATACCCAACTTCAGTGCTTGAGTAAAAAGCATTTACAGCAGCTGTCGGAAAATATAGGTGAAGCCTAAGATTAAGTTCTGTTAAAACATGCTAGATAATCAAGAGTTTAAGAGAAGCCTAATGATTTAATGATAACACATGTATCTCAAGAAATAATTTTAAATGAGTGCATGTATATATGTATGTATACATATGCATATAATGGCTTGGAAACTCTTCAGGTTTGGATCCTAAGTGTCCCCCAGAAGCCTCATGTACCTACGGATATTGTGCTGGGAGATGGGTTTTGGCTGGAAGGAATAGATGCTTGGGGCTCGATCCACAGGGACATGTGCTAACTTGGCCCTTTCTCTGACTTGGATCTGTTTTGCTGTGCAGTAACAAACTCTGTCTCCAGCTCTGGCCCTGGTATGTGGGTCTACCATTTCTACCTGGAAATGGACTGTGACCCTCTGAAACTATGAACTGAAGTAAATCTTTCCTTCCTAAAGTTGTGGATGTTAGTGATTTTATCCCAGCAATGAGAAAGTAACTAAGACAGAAATTGGTACCAGAGAAGTGGGGTCATTGCTGTGACTTTATCTGACCATATGATTTGGAAAGCTTTGGGACTGGTTTGTGGGAGGAGTTTGGAAATATTTGAGGATGACAGCTGGAGAAGCCTATGAGTACTCTCAGCCAAGGTTGATGGAACATTCTGGTCAGAGCTCAGGAGACCAGAATGCTGACAGAATTGTGGAAAGGTTAGGCTCAAGAAGTTTCAGACAGGGAGGAGAACTGTATTGATAAGTGGTCTAAAAATCATGAGTGCTACGCTCTAGCAAAAAGTGTACTGGCATTTTCCCCTCATCCAAAGACTTTGTGTGAAACTGAGATTAAGGCTTTGTATTATTTAATTTGATAGAGGAAATCTCAAGGCAGCCTGATGTTCAGGCTGTTATCTGGCTACTGTTTGTGGGTTTTAGACAATAGGGAAAATGCAAGAAAAAAATGGCAGAGAAAAAAATGACACAAGAAGTTTATAGTTGCGGCAGACAGAAAGGGCACATAGTGGCCAGGCAGAAGAGCATGGGGAAGTTAAAGAGACTCGCATTATAAAGAAGTAAAGTAATTTCAATCAAGACTACAGACAAGATGCCTTGAGAACATCTCTACTGACAAGACAGGGAAGACAAAAGACTTGCTGTGAGAAGGCCCAAAGAAAAAATTACTTGCCAAAGTCCAACCATGAGGAGTTCAACTATCTAGAGAACTCAAAGGCCTCTACTATATTTACTCAAGGTTATTGCTCAAGCCAGTGGCAGAACTCGGTGTCATCCACATGGTCCTAGCTTAACAGGAATGCAGAATACAAGAAGCTCTTGGAAGCTTCCACCCAGATTTCAGAGGAAGGTTTGGAGCCAGGCAGTGTGCCCTGGGAGGGAAGTGCATGATGTTGTAAAGGAGAAAGGAGAAACGTAACACGGTGTGGAGATCCTGAGAATTTGAAGATGCCAGAAATGTAGACTGTTGGCCAAGAAAAGCTGCAGACTATGAGTAAATCCAGCTCATAGGAGAGTAGATGGAGTTTGTAGCCAGTGGCATGACTGTAGGTGTAGCCTACACAAGGCCTTTGGAGCTCATATCTCACCAAAGTTTACTCTGGGTGCTAGAGATGGAGCTAAATGATTGGGTCAGCTAGACCTGATGGGTTTAGAACTTGCTTTGGTTCTACTGCTTCCTATTCTCTTATTCCTTCCTTTTGGGATGGGGCTATTTATCCTCTGCCATTCATTGTATGGTGGAAGTGCTTAACGCTTTGGTTTTCAGAGGTGTTCATACCTGAGAGCTTTCCCTCTATCTCAGAGGAGACATTGGTCTTGGAACTTTTTTGCAGTTCTGAAACAGTTAAGACTTTGGCAACTCGTAAAAAGGACTGAATGCATTTCACATTACATAAGTAGGTAGACATGAGTCTTTTGGGGTTAGGGATAGAATGCTGTGGTCTGGATCTGGACTATCCCTCCAAAAGCCCCATGTACGTATGGATAATGTGTAGTGTTGGGTGGTGGAGCCTTGATGGAAGGGGTAGATACTTGGGGTTTGACCTATAAGAGTATGTGCTAGCTCAGCCCTTTCTCTCTGACTTAGCTCCGTTCTTCCATGTCATGAGGAGCTCTGTGTTCAGCTCTTGCCTTGCCATGTGGTTCCACCATATCCAGATGCTCATCTGTGAATGGAATGTGACTTTTTGACACTACGAGCTAAAATAAATCTTTCTTCCTTTAAGTTGTGAATGTCAGGTATTTTTGTCCCAGTAACTAAAATAAATAAGAAAACGAAACAAAACAAAACAAAAAATTCCACCAAAATAAAGGGAAACTATTCTCATAGTCTAGATAGATAAGAAGCAAAATTTATGAAAATCAATGAATATATTTGACCAGGGATGAGACAGAAGGGATTAGTAAAGCCTAAATGAACTAGTATAGAAAGACTATGAAGAATGCTTAAGAAAGTAGTTTCAGTGAGTAAAAAACAAAATGAGTGTGGGGTACTTTAAAGAACAAATTGAGTATACATACATCATTCAAAGATCTACAACAGAAAGTTAAATCCATATATTATTAACTACTACAAGATGTTTTACTCTTGCTCTCTAGGGAATCAGAATCAAAAAGATATATATATATATATATATATATATATATATATATATATATATATATATATATCCCTACATTCTACATAGAATTGAACCATATAATTATGGAGGGTAAGAAATTTCACACACTATGGTCCATGGGCTGAAAACCCAGGACAGCCAGGGGGTTAGTTAGTCCAACTACAAAGGCCTGATACCAAACCACAGGCAGAATACTGATTTTTGACCAGTTATCAGTGTGGCTAGGCTAAGAATGAATTAACCCTCCATCCTTTGGTTATACTCAGTTCTTCAATTGATTCACTAATACCCACCCACAATAGTAAAGCCAATTTATCTCACTCAGTCTACTGATTTAAATGCCAATTCCATCTATAAACAACCCCCAAAGCACATGAGAAGTATTATTTATCAAATATATGGACACCACATGGCACAACAGATTCACAGAATTACCCATTGTATTGACTCAAAATTTTCACTTCTAATATTGTATAAGTTGTGTATCTTGCTACATAATCTATTTGACAAATGTAACTTAATATCTTTCTATAGATATCACTGAGCTTTTATGTTACTCTTTCATTATTGTTAATCTGGGAGTTTATGAAATGCCTTTCCTCCAAAAAGCAGCATTTGTCTTCTTGTTTTTACAATGTAACTAAAAAGCTCAAAACAGATATATTTCTTCCTTTCTTTCCATTTTAGGTATAAAAATTATTTTCTTTGTAAGCACATGTAAAAACTGTTTGGGAAATAAAAGTGAAAGGAAAGTTCTTGTCAAGTTGTTAAACTAGGTCTCTGTCTACGTGACTGATTTCTCTGGAACAGATTTTACTTCCTTGTGCTTAAAAGCCATTTTGCTTGTTTCATGACCATACCTAAAACTATATGGCACATGGCAGGACCTATATAATTTGAATAGCTTATGAAAATATTGAATAAATTTGTATTTCAACTAGCTAAACAGTGTAAGTGTCAAGCTTCAGACAAGGTTACTCTTATTTCCTTTAATAAGAAATATTAGTATTTCCACCTCAAGTTCTTATTTCTGGCTAACCTATCATTCCCATTCTGTATTCTCTCTGTATTATGTTTGTTGTTTTCAAGTTTCTCCTCACTACTCTTCATATACAAAGCTCTTTAGAATCATTAATTTTTCTTCAATAACATGTTTCTGTCAAGAAATCAGCGCATTTAGTTACTGCATTTATAACATTCACATTTTGAGTAAAAATGAAAGAATAGTCTGTCAGAAACTAATTCTTGCTGATTGCAAAGCATTCCAACTTTAAAAGTTATTAATGAAGTACAGATTTTATGTCCAGGATAAGACTAAGTACTACAGAGAAGAACCTGTATTTCTTTTATAAATGTGATAAAAATACCACAGTAACTACATACCTACCAACATCTATCTTTGAAATGTACATGAACAACTTTTAACACCTAAGAATTTGATTATCATCCTTTTTGTTCTTAAGTTCATAATTATTTTTCATTTCCCCATGTAAGTTTTTAATTTTTTTCTTTCTATTCTTTCATTTCATTGATAGAACATTATTGATCAAATAGTAAATACATTACGTAGTATAATCATCACAAAATATATAATGTAAACTTTGCGGAAAATGCATGCCACAAAGAAATGGGTAAGACATTTCTTCCCTTACCCCACATCCAGCATAGGACTTAGGTTCAGGTTAATGCTACTATCATATTTTATAGTTTCTCATTTTAAGTATTTCAGAATAATTTACACGAAGGTTAAAGGTAAGAGATATAAGTTTCTTAATTTCAAGGTTGAATATATACATATACATATATATGCATACACACAGTGTGTGTGTGTGTATTCTAGAGGAATCCCAAATCCCAAATAAACAACTTAATGATGTACTTCAATGTCTTAAAGAAACAAGAACAATCTGAATTTAAAAAGTAATGGAAGAAAAAAAGATAAAGATCAGAGCAGAAATTAATGAAATGAGAACTAAATAACACAAAAGATCAACCAATCAAAAAGTTGATTCTTCAAATGAATGAGTAAGATTGACAAACCTCTAGCTAAATTCACCAAGAGAAGAAAAGAAAAGAAACATATCAATGCAATTAAAAAGTGAAAGGACTGAAATTATAATGGACACAGCTGAAATTCCAAAAATTATAAAAACTACTTTGAAAACTTATATTCCAAAAAGTTTGATATTTAGAAGAAATGGGTAAATTTCTAGATACATACAAAATACCAAAATTGAACCAAGAAGACAAGAAAACCCAGAAAAGACCCATAACAAACCTGAAAATTCACACAGTGATAAAGTCTCTACTACATACAAAGAAAAATCCAAGACCAGACAGATTCACAGCATAAGTCTACTTGTGCTTCAGAGAAGAGGTATCACTGAAGCTTCTCAAACTGTTCCATGATATTGAAAGAGACAGAACATCACTAAACATTTTTTTAAGACTAGCACTATCTTGATCCAAAACCAAAGATTTAACTAGGAAAGAAAACTATAGGCCAATCTCATTAGTGAACACAGAAGCAAAAATGCTCAATAAGATATGTGTGAACAGTATTCAGCAGATCAACAAAAAGATAATTCATCATTATCAAGTTGTCCAGGGATACAAGAATTGTTCAACATACATGAAGCAATTAATATAATATGTCACATAAATAAAATCAAGCACAAAAATCACTTGATCATCTCAACAGATACAGAAAAACCTTTGACAAGATCCAACACCCATTCACCATAGAGGGGGGAAAAAAAGAAACCTCTGAGGACAACGTATAT
This sequence comes from Ctenodactylus gundi, assembly GCA_004027205.1. Classification (NCBI taxonomy): domain Eukaryota; kingdom Metazoa; phylum Chordata; class Mammalia; order Rodentia; family Ctenodactylidae; genus Ctenodactylus; species Ctenodactylus gundi. The sequence goes on along the minus strand of PVKB01002429.1, from coordinate 240,047 downwards.
AGAAACCATTTATTCCAAATATCCCCAATATTACACTAAACAGGGCAAAAAAGAAAGCATTCCCATGAAGTAGGGAAAACAATGCTGTACACTCTCACCTCTTGAACTCCTAGCCAGAGCAATCAGGGAACAGCACAAAATAAAGGGAACATAAACTGGAAAGAAAGAAGTTCAATTATTCTTATTTGTAAATGATATTATTCTCTACATAGATGACCCCCAAAACCAAAACCCCATCGAGAAACTCTTAAAACTAATTAACAAATTCAGCAAACTTGGCAAGAATCAAAATCAGTAGCATTCCTCTACACTAACAACAAATTCACTGAGAAAGAGCTAAGAATAATCTCTTTCTCAATAACTCCTCAAAAGTAAATATCTAGAAATAAAACTAAAAAAAGTTAAGATTCCTACAATGAACACTACTTTATGCTGAAAAAAGAAATTGAAGAAGATATTAGAAAATGGAAAGACATTCCCTTTTTCTAGATAGGAAAAATTAATATAGCTTTACTGCCAAAACTGATATAGATATCAATGCAATTTCTATCAAAATATCAATGGCATTTTCCCACAGAACTAGAAAATACAATCCTAAAACTCATATGGAACCAAAAGAGATCCAGAATAGCCAAAGCATTCTTGAGCAACACGACAAAAGCAGGTGAAAATATGATTCCAGACATCAAGATATATATATCAAAGCAAAAAGAAAAAAAGTATGTGGTATTGTCACAAAAACAGATAAGTTGACCAATGGAACACAACTGAAGATAGAGAGACAACCTCAAGTACTTTCAGTCATCTGAACTTTGACAGAAGGGCCCAAAATGTACACTAGAGACAGAACAGTATAATAAATGGTGCTAAGAGAACTGGTTATCCACATTCAGAAGAATGAATCTAGACCCACACCCACCACATGTACTAAATTCAAAGCAAAGTGGATTAAAGACCTAGATATTAAAATGGAAACATTGACACTGAATCTCCTAAAGGACAAAATAGGTAAAATTGTAGAAGATACAGGCATAGGTAAAGACGTTCTCAATAGGAGACTGGATGCAAAGGAAATAACCTCCTTATTCAGTAAGTGAGATTATATCAAATTAAAAAGCTTCTGTATGGTAAAGGAAACAACAGAGCAAAGAAAGAACTGATACAATGGAAACAATTTTTACTAACTCACTTTGGAAAAGAGGCTAATAACTAGATATAAAAAGAACTTAAGAAAAGTAGATCATCAAAATCAAAGACCCAATTAAAATGAGGAACTGAAATGAAAAGATAGTTCTTAAAGTGGTATAAATGACCAGCAAATACATGAACAAATGTTCAAAGGTCTTAGTCTTTAGAGAAATGCAAATAAAACAACAGAGAGACACCATCATAACCCAGCAAGAATGGCTTATATCAAGAATATAAAAAGCAATAAACACTGACAAGGATGTAATGAAAAAGGAACCCTTTTACATTGTGGTGGGACTGTAAACTGGTACAACCACTATAGAAAGAATTGTGGAGATTTGTCAAAAACCTGAAAAGAAATATCCCATTTGAGCTGGTGATACCTCTTCTAAGTATCTTCTCAAAGAATTAAAAACATCACACTTGCACACCCACGCTTATAGCAATATGACTAATAATATCTAAACCATGGCAGGTTCCAAAATATCTATAAACAGACCAATCAATTTACACACACACACACACACACACACACACACACACACACACACACACACACAATGGAATACTACCCTGCCATAAAGACAAATAAATACAAATCGTTTGTAGGTAAATGAATACAACTTAAGGCCAATATGGTTAGTGAAGTGAATCAGACTCAGTAGGTTAAATATTGCACAGTTTTTCTAATATGAGAAACCCAGAATATAAGTAATAGAACTAAAAATGATAAGCTGGGAGTCAGGGATGGCGAGAAGGGGGCGTAGGGGAATGTTACGTTGTTGCAATACATGTATATACAAAATTTTCAAGTTTTATGTAATCATTGTGTATTGCATATACATGCAAGGAAAAATGCGACAAATTGCAATCTTACTGTTTCTCACATAACATTTTTCACAGTTCAAAAGCACTCATTTAAAAAATAAAGCTTTTCATTAAACACAAGGAAGATCTAACATAACTCTAAAAAGGCACAATTACCTATGTGTAAGAGAAGCAGAATGAGTCACAGTCAGAAATTTTGCCAATATGATTGTATGAATATTATAGTGAAATCCAAACTTATACTAGAGAAAAATGGTACCTAGATGCAGCCAATTTATTTCACTTTGGTGAAAAGGTGGGGAGTGGAAAAGGACAGATGAATGGATGGAGTCCTTGTGATAGCCTATCTAAGCTGTATTCATGATGTCTGTTAAATAGGACACTTTAAAAAGTGTGTGGTATCAGCAGTGTTCAGGTAAGTGCTAAGTGTATATTCTGTAACAAGAACATTTTTTAAAGTAGCCTCACCCATCTTATGAGAAATGTTTTTGGACAATGCAGGTCACCATTTCATGTTAGGAAAGAAATGTGCATTCGTGAAAAACTATCCAAGCAATCTTCCAATAAGCTTCAATGGAATTAAGGCTTGCTCTGAATAACCTGTTGGCTACCAGACTAGATTGAATCTTCAAATGCCTTCCTTTCCTTATCTAGTTTAACAATGATTATTTATTATCTTTTCTTATGAAATGTACTTACAAAGACTGTATGTCTCTGTATCTAACATTTGATTGTATCTGTCTGTAAACGTTCTTACAAAGACTGTTATCTTGTAACTGACTTACTGAAGGTCTTTTTCTATGTAGCAAGTTATAATAAAGCTAACACAAGTTAACCATGTGTTAACTGTGTGACACTTTTTTCTATTAATTTGTGTACTAAATTAAAGCAGATACATAGAAGTAAATGAGAGGTGACCATTTCTTGCCATATATAATCTGGACTATACTTTGTTATAACCTAGCAGCAGCACAATGAAAAATGTTTTAATTGGCTAAAATAAGTTATTCACTCTGGTTAAAACAAACACTTTTGTTAGCAAACTTGAAATTTTAAATAGCTATAATTGGAACTTGTGTACTTCAAAACAAAAATTGGCCCTCTCACCAGATGTTAAAATATTGTTATGCCACTTTCTCTTTACACTGAGAAGGAAGTTTTCACCAAGTCAGTATTTTCACCAAGTCTTAATTATGAATGTTGAAAACACAAAATATTTATATCAAATTAAGAACTAGGTTACTGCTGTATTTCTGATAACTTCTGAACTGCACACCTGAGTTTAATATTTTCAGAGGCCAAAAGTTACTGCTTAATGGCTTGCTTTTACATAGAAATTTCATGAAGTGCAACAAGGAGGCAATCAAAAATATTAGGGATGTACATGGTTTTCAACATACAAAAAATATTGCTCCTTTCCATTTTCCAGCCCTGTAGTAGGTGCCTGGGTTTACCCCTACCAGAACAAAGAAATGAAGCAGCATGGCCTTACCAGTATGCAGACACCATGATCTTGTATTCAGCAAAGTACAAGGTATCACCCTGCAAACTTTAGGCTCTAACTTTAGTGCAACTTCCTCAGCCAGGAGGGTTAAAGTACCCAATCACAATTACTTGTTACCACACTGGGAGAGAACAGTCACAACTGTATATAACGCGGAGCCCTCCATCATTCTAGGACTAACCTTTGGATATTAATCCTCTGGGTCAAAGTAGCTGCTTCCTGTTTCAGCCCCAGGTGCCCTGTTATTCTGTTGGAGTATCGTGCAAAAGCTCCAAAAGCTGAACCAAATGGACCTCCTTTCTGATAAAGTTAATATAGATTTTAAAATATTTCTTAAACTTTACTTTTCAGTGTCTAGGTTTAAATAGTGGTTTCTTCCTAAGAGCTGTGAATTTTCAGTTTAAACCAGAGAGGTTTAACAACTGCGAAAACATTTTCCAGTAAATCCTTAAACTGAACCATCCTATTGAGCTGACATTGTGCTGATTTATTAACAAACGATGCACAAGTCCCTCCAACAGAGCATTGACAATATCTAGGCCTTCGGATGGCAAAATATTCAGAAAATAGGGAGGAACGTCAGTATTGCTAACTGGCGGTTAATAAGCTTCCTAATTACCGTTTGGTTTGTTTAACCAGAAAGAGCTTGGAGTTTGGGGGACTCCGTCTGTGACCCGCAACAGATTCAGGGCTCCACAGCTCAAGATTGTCTGCTCTGCAGATATAACCAAGATGGTCACTCCGGAGAAGGCGGAGACAAAGCGAAGTCTCGCCAAGCTCCCGTCTTCTAGTCCACACATGGAGCAGTATTTTGGAACTCAAATTTGCTTGTCATTAACTATGGGGCCTTAGGCATTTTTCAAAGTACGCGCCTTGAACGCCTTGAACATGCCTAAGGGTTCAAGGCCGGCCACAAGCACGCAACTCAGAGGCCAGAAAGAGTTGAACGGCTCCCTCTGGGCGCGCCTCACCACAAGGAGCGGACAGGGCAATAAACCTGACAGGGGCCACAGTCTCCAGCCCCCGGGCGACCGCTGAGTGAAAAGGACACGATAGAGGGCGCCTCTGAGGACAGCCCTGGCCCAACCGCCACAGCGGGCTAACGGCCTTACCCAACTGCACTCCGCCTCCGCCCGTCGCCACCTCCCGGCCTGGCCCCGCCCTGCCGCGAAGGTTCACGGGAGACGTAGTACGCCCGCGCCCACGGTCCCGCCTCCATTAGCGTCCTCCCAGGTCCCTCGGGTCTAGCTTCCGGTTCCCTTGCGCGGCCCTGGCCTGGCGCTCGCAGATAGCGGCAGCCCGTTTCCAGCCCCCGAGCGCGGGTCCATCTTCCTGACCCCCCACGACGACGCTTCCCAGCCGCCAGCGCGGCAGGCCGGCCGGTGCGAGCCCTAACTACGCCGGCGGGCCCGTTCTTTCTCTCGTGCGCGCGTGATCCTGGGAAAGGGGCCTACTCCGCGGCCTCGGCCCTTCCTGCTTCTCCTTCCGGCATAGCCAGGGCTGCTGCCGAAGGACAGGGCCGCGCCGCACCGGAGCCAAGGTGGAAGAAATGGAAAGCCCGTCGCGGTGCGCCGCGAGCCGCCACCTTCTTTGGGGAAGCTGCGGCGTCTTCGAGGAAACCGGAAGCCCGTGGTGACCCCTGGCGACGCGGTTTGGTTTCGGCCCGTTTCCACCTAACTGGGGAATTGAAACTCAGCAGCCCTTGGGGGCGGCCCTATGTCGCTTGGGTTCTGGGTGAGTGCATCCCTGGGCCCGGGTGGGAGCTGGGGTGCGAGCCTGTCTGGAGCCAGCTCCTTGGTGCGAACTGTTCTGAAAGACGTCATTTTCCCCACCTCTCTCTGACGGGGGCGCCGCCCAGCTGTGCCACCTCTGGCATTTAGCTCCACACCCCTTACCTCTTGCAGGCCCTTCCCGTCTTTCACGTCTCACTTATCTATTTTCATTACGTGCTGATTTGCTAGGGATTTTATTTCTCTCACTGAGACGGCACATCTGTTTGAAAGAAACGAGGGACTTGAGACTAGAACGGTCCTGCTGGGGGGGGGGGGGGGGGGGAGGGTCCCGAGTAGTGAACATCAGCCCTTAGCATTTTATGTGGGGGTAACAGTGGCTATTCATTATTTCTCCAGTTTCTTTAGCCATATTCCAGTTCCGTTTTCGATTTCTTGCAATATAGGCTATCACCTTTGTCCCCTACACACAAGGAACTCGAAAGTGAGATAAAATGCCCATGAAAAAACAGGAAATAGCATAAGATGATCAGGGACATTGAAGTACCAAGGTTAAAATTGATTCTTGACCCTTACACATAGTCGACACTTTTTTATTGTTGGAATTTTAAATTGGGTTGAAGAAGATAAAACATCCAGTTCTCTTAAAAACGACCTAACTGCTCAGTCTGTGTGATCAGTTTATCGTTTGTAAATTGGGAGTAGTGGATATTCACAGGATGGTTACAGAATCGTAATGCAATGTTGTATGTAAGTGATAAGTTGTCTTCAAGTGTGAGGATTTTAAAGAAATGAAAGGTGGCACTGGATTACATCTAAGTGGTGATAATTCCCTGTATGCACTTGACACTGGGTGAGAGCCTAACCTTTCCATTTCCTCTATCACAAAGCAAAGGGTAAAGCTTGCTCTGAGGCACGAAAAGAGTTACTAAGAGTTTTGCTGACTCTGATCAACTACCCCCCCCCCCCGTGCGCATATCCCAGTTACTCTGCCTTTAAAACACAGATTCTTTCCCACATCATAGGTGTTACGTAGATTTAATAAATTCTTACGAAGAACAAATGTAATAGTTCCCCTAAAAGGCGAAGCACGCTACCCAGAATACCATAAACTCTTGATTACTATTAACAATCCAGAGCATCGTCATAATTACTAAGTAAAATAATGTGATGAGGTATTTTTTATAATCCATAAGGTAATATAAGTTTTCTGTATGCATTTGTATTCTGTGTTTTTATTACTTTGGGTCAGTTATTTCAAGCTTTATTTTTAGACATTTCATCTTTATCACTGAAGTGGATTTCGGAAAGTAGCCACAAGATGATTCTGGACAGAAATAATGCTATTTATACAACAGTCACCATTGACTGTTTTATAGGTAGAAGTCTCATTCTTTCAAATGATTTCCTGTTGCCCCAGATCTTGGGTTTTAAGTTACAATTACCTCTGTTCAGTTTATTAGTTTATTTTGAATGTCATTAGCACTTAATATTCTATAGTTGCCCTATTGTTGTTGGAAAATAATTATTGATAACATCAGTAGCATTTAATGTATAACAAATGCTCAGTTGCATTGAGATATATTACATTGAGAAAGGAATGAAGTAAACTTTGTTCATACTGTGTTTTCCCTGAAAGGGTCTTATGATTGTCTAGCCATACAAACTAATTTCTAGCTAACATAGTGAGTCATAAGGATCAAAATGAATGTGAAGTTGTTCAAACAATATATCTGATGCAGGTACATTTATAGGACTTAAGTAAATTATAGAACATTAATTAATAAGGTACATAGATTAAGTGGTAGTATTTTGGGGGAAAAAAAAGGCACTTGATGTTCCCTTCATAAACAGGCCATTTCTGGCCCTGATCATTTTATTACAAATAGAGAAAGAGCAGTGTTGATCTTTCACATCCATAAAACTTAATCTTTTTTTCAAAGTTACTAAACTCAGTGTATGAAGTGAGATCAAGTATATATCCTAGCTTCTCAGAGGTAGGAAAGTGATGGAAATTCTAAACAAGATTTACTTCAGGAGGCAATGCAAAATAAATAGCCTACCATGTAGACCTTGATTAAACTCCAGTATGGTCACATACTGTTGCTATGATTATAAACAGATTTATGTCTTTCAGCCTCTGTTTCCTCGGCACTACTGTTAATAATAATTTCCTTGCCAAGTATGGTGCAGACTTGAGGTAATATGTAAATTTTACCAGTTGCACGGTTTCTGGCACAAATATATCTACCATTCTGTCTTTGAATTAATTAAAGTTTTTGCCTTTATATGTTAAGGTTTCTCTTTAGTGATGTAATCCAACTCTGCCATTTGTAGATTGGAAAATTTAAATACAGAGAGGTGACCAAAAATAGAGCTGGATGATGGAGTGGAATCTGGGTTTCCCAATCTTGAGCCAGTGTTTTTTCTACTGTGAAGTTCTGTTCTGTCAAAATTTTATAGGAACAACTGAGGGTCTTTTGTTAATTTTAGTCAAAGATGAAATTAAGATCTTTTAAAGTAATTCTGGTTAATAATGTTTGAACTTTCTCTACGTTTGTCTCTCTGCTAGCCTCAGGTACCGCTGCTCTCTCTTTTATTCACCATATCATGCCACTTGTCTCCTTTCTCCATTACCATGTTGTTTTGCTCGAAATAATAGTTGCCAATATTTGTCACCTCAATCCTTTTTATTTCTCTTAATTTATGCACAAGGAAACCTTTAAGAAGAAACAACATTATTGCAGTTATATAAAATGTTTGCATGATCATATTCATACAGATTTACTTGCCTTTTACATTCCACATCTAGCTCTCCAATCTGTTGTGCAGGATTAAATGGTGAATATAAAATTAGTTCCTTTCCTTTAAAGACAAAATCATTTTTTAAATTTTTACCCCATTTTATTGAGATGGTTAAATGCAAAATTTAAGGTTAAAAATGTAGTTGAGCATTTTGTGCATATACGTGTCCTGTCAAGATAACAAGGGCTTTCCCACTCGCTTTTTGTTCCTCCCATTACCTCCCCTCCCTCCCTCATAGGCCACCCTGGACCCCTCTTTCACTTTGTTTTTTGTCTTAAGTTCCATAGGAGTTGTGATCTGGGTCTCTCATATCAGGAAGACTATTCGATGTTTCACCTTCTGCTTCTGACTCACTTCACTAAGTGTGATGTTCTCAAGTTTCTTCCATTTGCCTATAAAAGTCTCCATGCTGCTGGACTTTATAGATGCATAATATTCCATTGTGTATAAATACCACAGTTTGTGTATCCACTGGTCTGTTGATGGTATTTTGGTGACTTCCATGTTTTAGCTTAGTACAGAAATTAGGTTATATTTACCAGTTCATAACATAGAACTAACGTTGCCTACAAAACTTTGTAAAATACTGTTCTGGGTCATCTCTTACTGCTTTGAATGTTCTTGAAAAAGTCGAATTTCCTTGTGTCATACCCCTGTGGAATATTAATTTTCATGATTGAGAAAAGTCCAGTTAAGCTTGTCTTTGAATATTTTGATGTTTGTTAAGTTTTCAATGAAAGTATTACAGATTCCTGCTAGACTATTTGAAAAATTATCTAATCTTCTGGTATTTATATTAATAATTTTCGTCCCTAGAGTGCTGGTAGGTTTACCTGATACCCTGCATATGCAAGGTAGCAGTGCTGTACCACTGCACTGTATCCTCAGCCTAGTAATTCTGACTTTTGATTACAATATTGGGCTCATGGCATCAATTTTTAAAGATTTGTAGAAACAAAGTTTGTTTTTTTAAGTTATGGTAAATAAGATTAAATATAGTTGAATGTCTTCAAATGCCCAATGTTAAAACTACCTTGATCTAGTTTCTTAAGTATAGTAATGGGCAGTTTTGGGTTACCTTTAACTCAGAAAATCAAACTCCTGGGAGTCAGCCAGTTTGTATGTTCATGAAGACACATTTTATCATAATAGGAATATATAAAACTAAATCTTTGTTGTGAAGCAGACTGCTTTACCTCTCTACAGAAATAAAGTTGAAGAAAGATGAAATTGTCTTAATGAAACCAAGTCTACATGCCTGTATATGGTCTACTTTGTTACTTTGCTAGCAGTTTTCTTCACAGTACAGTAATAAATACAGTGGAATATCTGCTTTGTATTATTTGGCTGCTTTCTAAGATCTTATTTTCCTTGGCTTTGCAGGTTTTTAGCCCAAGGATCTGATTTGTACAGAGTATTAAGGTGTGGGTTAGTATTATGATGCATGTAATTTCATAATGTATTTTTGCAGGAATAGAAATTAAATTTTTCACTTTTGCTTAATAACTAATTTAAATGACCCTTTAAAGCTTAATAGAAATTGATGTATATCTATTGCTACTGAATTTTGCCTTTTGTACACTGTAATATGGCTGTTTCTCATATAATTCTTAGGACAGATAGGCCTTTTTCACCATACATTCCAAATCATACTTACCGTATATAACATAATACATATTGCAATGGTTTGGGTCTGGAGTGTCCCTCAGAAGCCTGTGTATTTGGATGTAGTCAGGTAAGTGTGGAACTTTCTGAGTTTGGGAGTTAGCGTCTGGCTGAAAGGGCAGATGGCTGGGGTTTGATCTGGAGGGATTGTGTCAGCCTATTGAGATTGTGGGGTACCAGGGCAGAGCTTTCAGGTGTGTGTTAAGAACTTTATGCCAGGAAGTGAGGAATTGACACCCTGGGTGTGGTCAGTCTAAGCTGCAACTCCCTGGGAATGCTACAGTCTTGCCTTTTTCTGGAGACACAGACTTGTTCAAGGTTTGCTTGACCCCGGTCTCTCTGTTCATGTGACTTTACTGTCTGCCATGTGGTAAAGAGCTTGTCTCCACTACACCTCTGCCATGTGTTTCACCTATGAATCGACTCTCTGTGGCCCAGACCTGCCCTGAATTCACTAATGTGTTCCAAGCTAGCCTTGGACTCAGGATCCTGCCTTAGCTTCCCAAGTGCTGGGATTACAGTGCACTCCAACATGCCTGGCTCAATGTCATGGTGGTTAATTGAACTCAGGTGCTTGTGCTTTTTAGGCAAGCACCTTCAGTCACTGTGCCATTTCTGCAGCCCTGCTGTAAGACCTTCTGAAACTGTGAGTTAAAATAAATCTTTCCTCCCTTAAGTTGTGGATATCAGATATCCTGTAACAGCAATGAATAAGTAACTGAATAAGTAACTAAGACATATATAAAATGACATAAAACTTTAAAAATCATTTTATACAAATAATTTTTCTTAAATTGAGAGAGATCAGATACATGTAACTTTTCTGGTGATTTATTTTAGAAAGCACCAGATACAAATATATAAAGTAAACAAGTCTTAATGCACATTTTGAGCAAAAAATGAGTTGTAATATGCAAATGTGACATTATTGCATCAAAATACTTTCACCAAACATACTTATAAACCAGTATTGTATTTTACAGTCCTTGATAAATGTAAGGTTTTGTTTTAAAAAAAATATTAAAAGGGAAAAACTGTAATAGCTCAGGGCTCTGAAATCCAACTACCTCTGCAGTATTCTAATTGTTTGATCTTAGGTAAACTTGATCTTTGTAGGTCCCAGTTTTCTTAACTGTGAAGTGAGTTTAATAACATTTCACTCCAAAAAAAAAAAAAATTGTATCTACTTCATAGAGTAGTCATAAGACTTAAATGATATATACTAAGTAGTTCACTGGGTTACATTAATAAGCTTGTGTTACTATAACAAAATACCTGAGAATTGAATACTTAGGAAGGACAGATTTATTTAGCTCACATTTTTGAGATTTATGTCCAGGATCAGACTACTCCATAGGTTTAAGCTTCTGGCAAGGGTATATACGGAAGCAAACTCTCACATCACAGATCAGGCAGCAGTTAACCAGTAACCAGGACCAGGACCAGTAAACAGTTAACCAGTAACCAACAATCCACTTTTAGAGCACATTCCTACTGTACTAAGGACCTCCTATTAAGCCCCTTCTCATAAAGGTTTATAGTACTCATGTAACTAAAGCAACCACTCTGGCAATTGGACCTCTGAGTAACACCCAAACCATAGCAGTTCTGAGTAGTTTTAATAAATGTATATAAATATTTTTCATACTTTAGTCATATCTTTTAAATCTACTGACTGTGGGCCAGACGTATAGTTTCTCTCTCATAAAGGACTACCTTGTTTTTCTCTATTCTGTTTCTGTAATCTTATCTCCTGCTATTCCTCTTTTCAATATTCCTCCTCACAGTCTTTCAGGTGTCTGAAGTTAGCAACCTGTAAAGCTTTAAGACAATCACAGTGAAAATACCCTATTTTTTAAAGAGTGCAATCATGACATCTTTTAATTTTTCATGGTATATTCCTATCCCAGTAGTCCCCAAAGCAGTTTGTATTGTTTCAAATATATTACTTACTATTACAGTATAGTTTTTTCTGCACATGTCTCCCACAGTGACTTTTCTTGCTTAGTAAATGACTGTTTTTATGATAAAAAATGAATTGACACAGAAATCAGAAATGAATTAGTCAGAAATCAGTGGAAAGCAAAAAAGCTCAGAATTGTGGAAGTCCACAGATTGTGGAACGTGTCTATAGTCTATATTAAGTTGGTAGAACAATTTATGCTTTCTTGCTTTCAGGTTTTTTTTTTTTAATCACTCATGTTGTATCTGTCCTTAAACTACACGCTGCCACCTAAGTAGCCATCTATTTGTACTCTGCTTATTCTGCCTTTAGGAAACCATGTGTGTTTGCAGTCTGCATTATTGGAATACCCTATATTTTCCTTTGGCAAAGCAAATAATAGGGGTGTTCACTAGCACCAATAGATTTTGGATGATGGGGATTACAATTTTGGAACAGAGTGGAGTCCAGAAAGGGAAAAGTAAACCCTGTTAAAGGAAGAAATCTTAAACCAATTTTTTAATAGGAGCAAACACATCTTGCATCAGAATCAGCATGAGTTAATTATGATAGTAAGAATCTGTCACTTGTTTTGGATACTATATAGTCCATTCTCATTCTTGGATTTTATTGATAAACTGGGGAAGATTCTAAGTTAAGAGTAGTTGTCTTGGGAAGTAGATGTGAACAAAGTGTATGCACATATGAAAATATCTCTTTGAATCCCATTCTGTGTAAATGCTCATTGATTTAAAAAGTATAAGAGTTTTATTATATTGATGAAAACTTTTAAATTGATGTTTGTGAAGATTAACTGGATATTAGGTTTTACTTAAGATTTAGAGTATATACATTTTACCCACCGTTTTTGAATCCTACATAGACACAAATCAAATTATTTCTAGTTACTTTTTAGTTGACAGCAGTTGTAAATTTTTAGTTATTAAATTATAAAAGCAGAAATACAGTGATTAATAGACCAGAAAAATATAAGAGAAACTTTTATAATGCCATATTGTCTAAAATAAAGCAAAACAATCTCTATGGGTATTAGTTGACATAGGAAGGGAGTTTTGAAAGTAAGCAAGCATGATAAGTAGTGGATTGTGGGTTAAATTCCCCATGTTTAGATTGCAACTCTCCAGTTAATGTTTTACTTTGGAAAAGACTTAAATTTCTTCTATCTCAGTTTCTTCATTTACATTACTTTTAAAGAGTAACTGACAGTAGTAATCAACTTTCATATGAAGCAAAGGATAGTAAAAATATTTCAGTGACCTTTAGTTACCTGTGTAAGATACATGAAATTGCACTCATCGTTTGTCTTAGTCACCTTCCTGTCACTGCTGTGAGAGAGTCCCTGACACCCACAATTTAATGCAGTTTATTTTGTCCCACAGTTTTCAGAGGGTAGTGACTGGCTCCAAGGAAGAAAGGGCATGGTGGGACCAGAAGTTTCATGTGTGTGGAAGGTGGCCGAATCCTGGGGCACTATGCTTACCAGTGGATTAATGCACTGATTTCATGTGCTGTTAAGACATACGTCTGGTAGGTGAATGGATTACCAGGGCATTACTCCAAAGGGTATATACTTGTCCCTAGCTTCTGTCTCTCTTCTTTTAGTGAAAATAGTATTTAACAGGTTTTTAAAGAACTTTCTAATATAGAATACGGCTTTAAATGCTTTACTACTACGAATCAATTGATAGTCTTATGAGTCGGAGGTAGTTGCTTTCCTGAACTTGACAAATAAGGAAACAGAAGCAAAAATTTTATAGTTTACAGAGTCAAATAGACATTAAATGGTACAGCTTTCATCAGAAACCAGGCAGCTGTACAACTACTGTGCTATATTGCGTCTGAAAGAAAAATAGTTTTTAAACATTTTTCTGGCGTTCACATTATTCTAAATGTATCTCTTTTTCTCTCCCTCTTTTTTTCTCTTAAATAGCTGTCATGGATGCATTAGTAGAAGATGATATCTGTATTCTGAATCATGAAAAAGCCCATAGAAGAGATACAGTGACTCCAGTTTCAATATACTCAGGAGATGAGTCTGTTGCTTCACATTTTGCCCTTGTTACTGCATATGAAGATATCAAAAAACGACTGAAGGACTCAGAGAAAGAGAACTCTTTCTTAAAGAAAAGAATAAGACTTTTGGAAGAAAAGGTAATTTTTCTTATGTTTTATGATATGAAGAATAATTCAGAATTCTCAAAAATATATTCTCTAATTATACCAAATTTTCAGATACTGCACAAAACTCTGAATCTCAAAACTTTGGGTGGTAAACTTATGCTGTACTTCACATATCAAGTTTTTGGTGAATGTTAATAGGACAAGATTTAGCAACTTGGGAAAGTTATATTCCAGATATTTTCCTTCTATTTTTCAGATTGCCTTACCTTCATAGTTGCATATTGTACTCAGAATTATCAGATCTGTGCAGATGACATACAAGTGAAGGAAACTATTCAAAAGTGGAAGTAGTTAGAACAGAGGTTTATACCACAACAGAAGTCTTAACCACCATATTTTCTTTTCTTTCACACACATACTAGGAATAATGCTTTTAACTAATAAATTAGTAGCATATACTTTTTAATCTAAAATACTGAAACTTACAAATGTTATAGAGTATACAGCAAGGTAGCTAATTTAGTATAAATCACCAGACTTAGTTGGTTTTATGTATTACGAAATCTGCTTTAAGTACTCATTTATTTTTGAGGTTCAGTGTTTCTTTTTTTTTCCAAATCAAATCTGTATTTGTATTTTACAAATTACAGCTTAAATTAAATTACAGTGTAAAGGAAATTGTGTTGGGGGGGGTTGTTTGTTTGTTTGTTTGTTTGTTTTTTTTAAATAGGGAGTTAGTCTGCCCTAAGAAACGCGGCAGACTGTAGTTCAGGAGTTATATGGATAATTTTATCTTTAGAGGCGTTTCTCTTAATACGTAGAGTACTGAAATCACATGGAAGAAGCACAGTATTCTCTCCTGAACATAAAGGTCAATATTGCTTCACTACAGCTGCCATTTGCTTTGCTGGTTATTTTCTTTTTTAGGGGAATAAGAGAGAGAGGATGTAATGGAAAACAAACTTGAGGATGAATTTTGGTAGTTTTCATGTACAGAAGGAAAATGAGGGAACAGTTGTAAAAACAGTCATAATTAATTTATATAAATTTGATAGTGACTAAATTTGTAATACACTGGGTAAAGTGTGACATGGTAGATTTTTAGAGCTAGTAGCTACATTTTTAAAACTTAGATCAAGTTTGGTAGATAGTTAATACTGGAAAAATTCTGTACTTTGTGACTGACAATTTTATTCTGATTCTGAAAAAATGCATAATTTAATGAATTATATACTCCTTTAAAATCAAGTATGACTTGATACTTTTTCTGATTATGGAAATTAGACATTGTGCACTTGGAAAAGAATGATGCACATACTGTGTTGTAGTGTGGTAATTTAATATATTATAACATGTATGCTGCCAAGTAAAAATAATAATTAAAAGCATAGATGGCGTTTAAAGGTTTTTTTTTTTTTTGGTTTCTTATTTGGTACAGATAAATGAAATGAAACATTTGCTTCGGTTAGCTTTTATAATGGTTAGAGAAGTACAGCCATCAGAAGACTGAGAGGGTTGTTTAGCCCCATAGAATAACCTCAAAGGATCTTTCTTTTCTCATTTCCTACCATAAGCTTGTAGGAGCTCGATTAGATGAAGAAACAAGTTCTGTAGGACGAGAACGAGTGAATAAGGCCTATCATGCATATCGAGAGGTTTGCATTGACAGAGATAATTTGAAGAGCAAACTGGATAAAATGGTAAGTTGGCTTCAAAAGAATGATATCTATATATTATATATTAGTTTTCTCCTTCAAAATAAGAATAAATGTTTGAAGTTTATGATACATATGTTCAAGGCAAATTGGAAATATTTAAGTTAAACTTGTAATATTTCTGAACAAAAATAAATACCTAGTCTTTAATCATTTCTAGGTCTCAAGTACATCCAACACCACTAACTTACTTTGAAAATTCATGACATGATAGAATTAGTTTTTAAAGCCAGTAAATAATAATGTTCTAAGAAAAAAGAAGCAAGCAGATTAGCGAGAAATTGACTTTTATCTTCCCATCTTGCTTTTAAAGACTAAAAAAGATTTTCTGTAACTTATTGAAAATTAAGATATAATACCAATCTATACATTTTTTGAATGTAATTTGGCATTTTCCCTACTTGACTAGAATAAAGACAACTCTGAATCTTTGAAAGTATTGAATGAGCAGCTACAATCTAAAGAAGTAGAACTCCTCCAGCTAAGAACAGAGGTGGAAACTCAGCAGGGTATGCCACTTACTTGTTATAAATATGCTAACAGAATTAAAACATTTGTCCATGTATTGGAGTCTTCATCAGTTTACTATATGTATGCTAAGGCCTTAGTTTTGAATTTTTAGCTTACGTTGATTTTTCTGTTCTGCTTTTACACATTATTTATTTTACTTTTCCTTAGTTAGAAAGTATATACTTTTCCTAGAGAAAATTTCATGGCTTTTATTTGGGGTAGCTTGTGGGTGAAATAGAAGAGGAAAGGAGTAAAATCCTACCTCATCAAGACTTCCACCCCAGTAATTATGTCTTGGACTCTTTTACTGAACTTTGTAGAAACACAGCTTTAGAGTAGTTTCAATTACTTTTCGTCCCCTGAACTTTGTTAAGATACAGATGAAATGCTGAGGTGGACAGTTAGTTCCGGAAGTTATGGATACTAGTCTGCATATTCCCCTGAGATAAGCTGAAGAATAGGCCTCTAGATTCCTTTTGATAGAAAATTAACAAGAGATCTTTTTGGCGACTGGTTGAGATTTTTTGTAGATGTAGAGATTCATGTAGTATGGCTAGACATAAAGCAGTATCCAGTTGCGCCTAGTTTCTACAGAGGATATTGATGAATAAAATACAGGCATTGTTCAGACTTTGTAGTTTCCAAGGGTTCTACAAGAGTGATTAACTGAAGCTCCCTTTATTATTTTATCTTAAATTTGGCTTATATAAAGTAGATTCTTGATCTGTCTACACTGAAGCATCTATTTGACTGTGTGGAATCTTTTAAAATTCCAGACTGACAAATTTGTACTTCAACTTATGTTGAAAAATGAAATTACCATTTAATTAATAAAACAAAATTAAAAATTACTAAATTTTTAATTCTCATTAGCATTGATCCTTGAAAATATTTATCATCTTTACAAACTATTAATGGTTATCTATGTGTTGTATTAATTTTTCTCTTATACATTTTAGCAGCATAACTATTTTAGAGTTGCAATCAGTGCAGAAGGCGCAGATAACAATTTTGATATCCATTTTTTCTGTAGTGATGAGGAATTTAAACCCGCCTTCTTCAAACTGGGAGGTGGAAAAGTTGAGCTGTGACCTGAAGATCCATGGTTTGGAACAGGAGCTGGAACTGATGAGGAAAGAATGTAATGATCTCAAAATAGAACTACAAAAAGCCAAGCAAATGGTACTATAGCACTATTAAATTGAGAAATTTAGTATTCTTTGTACAATATAGTTTAAACCATAGAGTTTTCATTAATTGTAACTACTTAGGAATATTCTCATTCCAGAAAAATTCATGTTTATCTTCTTTAATCATTTCTCTTAAATTTGAT
Source organism: Ctenodactylus gundi (assembly GCA_004027205.1). NCBI lineage: Eukaryota > Metazoa > Chordata > Mammalia > Rodentia > Ctenodactylidae > Ctenodactylus > Ctenodactylus gundi. Next base: position 222,685 of record PVKB01002429.1, on the reverse strand, counting down.
ACCCTATATACTTCTAATTTGACCCCAGAAGGACATTTGTTTCTATAAAAGATTTTTAAAGATTCTTATTTATTTTGAGACAGGGTCTCATATAGTTCAGGCTAGTCCTGAACTCACTATGTTGCCCAGGCTGGCCTTGAACTCGTGACAATCCTCCTGCTTCAGCCTCCCGAGTGTTGTATTACAAGTGTGCACCACCGTGCCTAGTTATTATTTAGTGATTGGGGGGTTGAACCTGGACCTTGCACTTTCTGGCAAGGGCTCTAATCACTGAACTATGTGCCCCCAGCCTTAAGATGATTCTCCTTTAACTCTTCTTTCAAATCCCTCTCCCTCAGTTTTCTTTTTTTTTAATATGTAAAGTTTAGAGAGAACTAAAGTTTCCTGTCTTATTTAACTTAATTTGTTTAGCTATTGCAAAGGAAAGCCTGATTTCTAGAATTATTTTTTAAAGAAGTACTGAAAACATCATAGACTTTGTTTTGCAGAATACTAAGTCTTTGGGGCAACTTTAATTACCATGAAACAGCTAAGAATTCAAGAATTTGTAGGAAGACCTGCCCACCTTCTCTGGTGTGCGTAGCCTAATGTCATTAAAACACAAGATGCCTCTCAAGTCCTCACCGGGATAATTACCTTGGATTCTAACAAACATTGGCATATTTCCGCTGTCATGATGTACCTGTGCCAAGGACAACAGAAAATGATACAGCAGCAGGGATTGTGAGAGCTCTGCACCAAATGAAAGATTTAAAATAGTTGGTAATCGAACAGCTTATTAGTCTGGTACAAATACCCATTTCATGTGTTCATGTATTTTACAGTTAAATAGTCCTCAGCTCAACCTTTCTGCCACCAGAGCATTCCAACACTCCTGTGGTACTGTAATGTTCCTCTGGGATGTCACCATCTAAAAAAGAAACTTTCGGATTCCTGACTGCCAGCCAGAATTGGCTGAATCTCAAGTGCCCTTATATGGAGCCAATACTTATGTTTTCTATAGTGTAGTTTTTATCAGAGCTCTCATTTCAGAGCCAGATGTTTTTGTTGTTTTCCTATTTTACACTGGAAGTTGATTTTCCTAACTTCCCACCTCTTTTTTGCCCCAAAGGCTTTTAGCCTCCAATTTCACAAGCCCACTTACCGTATTTTCCAAGGGACCCTTCTCGAAAGACATGTTTGCAAGAAAAGATTTGCACCTTGAAACTGTGGATTGTAATTGTTAGTATATGTATTCCATTTGAAAGAAAATGAAGCTGTTCTACTTGAAAGAAAGTTTATGTATTTGCATGTAATACATGTAGTATATATGTATTCTACTTGAAAGAAAATGATTTTATAGCATATATATATATATATATATATATATATATATATATATATATATATAAAATAGACTATGTCATTGTAAGGTAGTAAGCTGTACTGTGGAATCCTGGAACTCTGGCTTTTTTGTTACTTAACTGTGTAACATTAGAAATATCATTTAAATATCATTTTCAGGGAATACATTTTCCATATGTATTATGTACCATTTTTTAATGAAGGCATGTAAAACATTAGCATAGTGCCCAGGACATATTATCTAAAGATAGTAAATGTTTTTTTTTTTAATGTTAATAAGAGTAATCCAGAAAGGCTTTTGATTGTGTGTTTTAATTCTGTTGTACAGTTTTGATTACTATTTATTAATTCTTTTCCACTAGGTGGTGCTAGGGATTAAACTTCTTTTAGTTTAAGTTTGTCTTAAGTAACCAAATCATAGAAACAAACTTATAGGTAAAGGAACTTTAAAAGTCACTTTTCTTAAACAGATGATTAAACCAAATCTGAGAAACAGTAGATAATAGTTGATTGTGAGATAGGAATATAGAAAAGGAGAAACAACAAGTGATTTAAAACATTGCTATTTTTTTCCCCTCCCTCTCTTCCTTCCTTCCTGTCTGAGACAGGGTCTAACTTTGTAGTCTAGGCTGCTCCTGAACTCACTATGTAGCCCAGTTTGGCCTCAAACACAGCAATTCTCCTATCTCAGCCTCCCTAGTACTATGATGGCAGGCATGTACCACCATGTCCAACTTAGGTGGTATGGGCGAATTGAACCTAGGGCCTTCTGCTTGCTAGACAAGTGCTCGAACTGCTGTGCTAAGCCCCCAGCCCTGATCCCTATTTAAATAGGCATTTATTAGTGGTAGGGAAAGCCTGTGAAATACACAGTGCTCACAGTAATATAAAGAAATTAACCAGGGAAAGGAGTAGTAGAAATACCAGTGTGCGTGGGATTCCAAGTTGAAGTTTTGATGTTGTAGGATATGTACAGAATTGTTGCTACTTAGAATGCTCTTAGATGTGGGGATGTGAGAGAAAGCCAAGGAAAGAAATTTCTTTTTGCATAATAAACATGCTTGCATTTCCTGTAGCCGTATTTGCAGGTATTTTTAAGACAGTGTTTCCTGCTACGCTTACTTTAGATACCATCTGAAATATATAGTAACATTCTACGTGGACATAATAGTATTTTACTTTCTAAGTATTTAGTTAGTAAACATAAGGATTTTTTTGGTATTAGTGAAATCGTGGTTTGGGAAGCATGTCCACTGGGGACCTTTTAGATGTCCTGTATCTCTCAATATTCAAGCCATTTGCATTCAGAATAGTTAATTCTATGAGAAATACAAACTCTAGACCTCACAAAGAGTAAGAAACACCAGACTAATAGAACAAGATTGGTATAGACAATGTTTGAGGCTCCTAACAACCTGTGTTGAGATTTATAATGGCCCAGGGAGTAGTGAAGGATCTGGGAAGTACAAGTACATATGGGAACATGGATATCTTGAACATTATTTCCAAGAAGTTTGCAGTCATGAGGCCTTGTTTGTGTTTGACTCCTATATCACACAGCAGTAATCAGAATCCGATCCATTACTGCCTTCAGAACATGGCAAACTGATCACTGGCTATGAAAACTCTGAATATTAAAGTTTCTTTTGAGTTTACTGCTGATTTATACAGTGTTATTTGAATGTTAGATAGTTGCTGGAAATAGTTTCCTATCCAAACTCAAATACTTTTTATATTGCTGGCCTTAAAGTGAGGAAGGTTTACACACACACACACACACACACACACACACACACACACACACACACACACACACACTGCACTAATGAAAATTTTAAGTTGATAATACAAAGTAAATAAAAGTGGTCTAATTTATTAATTTCCTAGTAGAACAGGAAAGAACAGTATCCAAGGATATGTCTTGTTCATGTACCTCTGGACTATTCAGGATACTCATGAAGTCCTTATATAGCTTAATATTTTATTTTAAAATCTTTAATATTAAATTAAATTCTGTCATCTCAGTTTATTATGGCCACATCTGCCATTACAATTAGTACCGGCAGTAGTTTTTTACAGACCCTTAAATGATAATACATTACAAACTGGTATGTTAGAGTTCTATTAAGGTAACTTAAAAATACTTTTTGTAGGTATTTCTGTCATATCTGCAACCTAAGCTATAAAACTTCAAAGTATATAGGGACTTTTTGAAATCTTCATGGGTTCATTTTGTATCTATGAAGAAGGCGATTGATGCTGATATTTTTAAACAGTAACCTGCTCAATTTTTGGTATTTTTTAGTAATATATAATCATGAAATACCAAAAAACTTCAGACTTAAATTGGTGTAGTCAGAAGTGTATTTGTAAGTGTCCCAAGTAGTTTTTTGCATCAGAACACTATAATTTTTAAAAGTGTTAATGTTCTAAATATTTGAAAATGATTTTGAAATATTTGGTACTGCTTGGTAGTACTTCATTAAAATTGGGCATGAAATCTAGTTTTATGCATAAAGTTACATGTGTTCTGTTTACCATGTCTGGCCATAAAAAGCTGGGAATAAATAAAATGTGATATTTCAGTGTTCTAACTTTAATTTTTTAAACAAATAACAGGATTTATCTCAGGAAGACAATCTGAAGGGTAATGATCTCCAAAGACTAAGCATTTCAAGGTATGGACATTCTTCAACACTAAAATAATATTATTTGTTCCGTAAGTCACTTTATGTTTGCACTTAGATTTCTGTTAGGATTTAATCTTGAAAAAGGAAATGGATACCTATAGATGCTGAATATAACCTCTGATCACAGTATGTATTTATGAAAAAAGTTAATAGGCTTGAACTTAGTGATATATACACATTGTGATGTCTTAAATTTTCAGAACATTAATATTTTAGATGTGATTTTAAGGAACTAGATATGTGGAAGTATTCTGTAGTAATCCTTGATTTTGTACATGAAGAATCAATACATTTCTATGTACAGCAATATCTTTGTCTTAAGAGAAGACTTGGAGAACCTTAGTGTTTGGAAAAGAATGAATTTTAAAAAGTATTCCTTCTAATAGCTATCAGAGTTCTTCATGTACTTCATTCCCGTAGTTATCAGTTTTACTTAAATAACATCTTTAAAGTAACTGATTTTTGTTTTTAATATGTTAGGGTGGTCTCTACATGAGTGTATCTTCCATCCAGTAAAACTTGCTAGTTGTCTTCACTATACCATCATTTAGCTTTCCAAGTTTACTGACCTAAATAAAATGTGAATTGTTTGAGACCTATTTCTATCAAAAGCCTGCCTGGGGAAAAAAAAAAAAAATCAGTTAGGGAAAACAATTTGAGGAAATGACATGCAGCTGCTGCTGGTCCAGATCTGGAGCAGGCATAATTTCTCTATAAAGGAACATCAGTAAGTATTTAGGCTTCATAGATTGGGTATATAGTCTCTTGCAAGTATTCCACTCTTCTGTCTGAACAACATTTCAGTTATGCCTTCAAAGTTTGTTATTTACCAGAAGGAAGTTTTTTTTTTTCTTTTTTCAAAGTGTGCCTAGTATAGTGCCAATGTAAACTTATGAAAGTTATATTCTTTGTTAATTCTCTTTTCTCCTATCAACCTAGGTTTCCCCTTATAAATTTCATTGTATATGTCAGTTTTAAAAGCCACTTCAAATTATTTTTGGGAAGAATCAGAGAATAAATTGATCTGTTAGAATGAGAGTAACTCAAGTAAAGGAGCTATATAAATATTAGACACACGTAGAATAGAATAGGATTTAGGCTTGCACTCATTGGAGATTACATAACTTGGGTCATTTCCATTGAAAATATCTCAAAAAGCTAGTTCCCCCTACCTTTCCCCACCCAACGCCCCCAAAGGAAAATCCATTTGAAAGTGTCAGATACCTAACAAAATAGTGAACTATGTCTGTGCCAGGATTTGGGGGAAACTAAAAGCCCTAAGAAGTAAGTCATTTTTGAGACTGTGGAGCTGGATTGTGGTGTCAAAGTTCAGTCTTCAGTTTTCCTCCCCAGGATCAATTCAAGGGGTCATGTAAAAGTTTTCTTTAAAAAAAAAAAATTGCCTTACATTCAGTCTAAAAGTACTTTGTGTGTTAGGGAATAGTGTGTATAAGAATTATTCAAATTAAGTATGTACTAATGGCTCTGCTTGCTAATACTCAAATACATTTGAGGATCTGTTTGTTTTGTATTTATCTTCTGTGGGCAGTATGACCTGGTCACATGATTAAATTTGTTCTCTGGTCAGCTGCTGGACAAGTTATAACTAAATTTGTGGCCTACTTTAGTAAATGTTCTGTCATGCGTCTTCATTTAGTTTCATTCATTGCCTGTTATGCTTTCTTGATTCTCCTTTGCTTCATCGTTTATGCCTTTTTCTAGGCTGTATCTTGTGTTATATTAAGTTGCCTAAGAGTCCCATATTTTTAGTAGAATAATTCAGGTGATAAATTTACTGTATTAAAGGGAACTGACATGAGAATATTTCTGTGAAACTATTAATTAAATATTGAGGTGTGTTTCAGTTATTTAGAAAACTCCCTTTGGAAAACCATTCCTTAAAAAAAAAAAAAAAATTCCTCCATCATACTGCCAAGCAAACAAAGTACTCTATTATTTCTTTAAAACAGACTGAATCTCTTAATCACTGGAGGCCACAGTACTCATTTTTTATAAATCATCTAATAGTAGTCCTGTGCATAACTTCAGCTAGTGTCCTACGATTGTTCCATTTTGGTCTAGCTTTAGGTTGATGGCTTAAGTTTTTAAATCAGATCTGTCTATTCTGCATTTTTTATTTATCTGTAAGCTTAATCGTGGAGCTGTGTTACAAATGATTTCTAAAAATAAAATAGAAATACCTGGTTTAGAAAATAGATTAGGTTGTATTTTTAATTCTTCATCACTGTTGATCATGAAATTTTGTGAGCTTCAACAAACATTTTAAAAATATGGAGTAAGGCAAAATATACCAGAGTGCATTACCTATAATGTTAAGTATGAAGTCTATGTAACTTGTGTTTTTGGGGTTATAGTGTAAAGCGTTAGCTTGCAATCAGAGTGGTTGAAATATAATTGTTTGGAAGTTTCACTTGCCCAATTACAGTTTTAGAATGCCCCATACTTTAGTTTCTGTGAGAGGATATAAGTTATGGATATTTCCTAAAGCTAGAGAAAAATATGTAACTGAAGTAGATTTTTCTTAAAGAATTTTTTTCTGTATTTAAATAGTTCAGTGTATACTGTTCAGGAAAACTGGGCTATTTCATTTTTTACTTTGTTAAAAGGACATTAAACCTTATAAAATACAGGCAAGCAGGTTTATTACTTTTGAAAGTCTGAAGTGTGAAGTTTTTTATACTCAATTGAGAAGACTGATTGTATCAGTAGTCAGTATATTGTAAATGTTTGGTTAAGTAGAGGGCACTAAAAAAATAACTACTCCACAAGGGCGACCATCCGTCATTAGACTGCACAGGTAAAAGATAATTTTCAAAAGAGGCACAGTGAACTGGACCTGATTCCTGGGCCTGTGGGTGCAAAATACTAATTTGGTGATAATATGAAGTGACCAGCATGTAATAAATGCTCAACCATCGTTATTTTGGTTTCGTTTATATTTACTTTGGGAGTCTCATTATGAATGCTTAACTGATAACATTTCAGTGTTCAAGTAGTTATGTAAATTCTTTTGTGATACATATATGAAGATTTTACAGGCTTTCACGAATGTCATTTTATTTATGGATAAAACTGCAATTACTTTGAATTCCACAAGAGGGAGAGCTCATACTTAGTAATAGGCTTAAGTAATTTTTTTTAATATTCATAATTTTCAATATTACTAAGGTCAAAACATGAAAAGACTAGACATGTATTAAACTCACTGACCTAATTTTCACCTTAACTTTTAAGCAGTCTTCCTTAAGTTGAATTGAAAAATAAATATTAGTCACTTAATACTTTTATAATTGTCTCTCTTCTATTTTACATGCTTTGACATATTTTGAATGATTAGATGTACTTGATATTTCAGGACCTACGCATCACTGTGGGTACTGTCCCCAAGTCTAATAATAAGTTATTTTCCAATTCTAGCACTGATTTACTTAGTTCATACCAATAATAAACTATGTTTAAACCATGTTATTTATATCATAACTGCCTGCAGTAGGTCAGATACATTGCTTACTTAGCTGGGCTTAGTGGGGCAGGCAGGATTGCAACTGAAGTTTTGTCTCAAAATCAAAACTAAAATATGGGGTGGGTATGTAGATCAATGGAAAGGCCCTGAATTCGATCCCCAGTACTGCAAAAGAATACATTTATAAAAACGGTACAGGGTTTACACTTCCTGCTGTATAGTTTGAGTAACTCTTTGGGACGTATACTGAATGCCCAGAATTGCACCAATGAACAAACCATTAATTCTCTTCACATCTTCACACTTAAGACAGGCCCTTTTGTGAAACATTCATTGTAGCAAATACCTCAGATGTTGACTGGTAAAGCAAAGCTGGTTAACTAATTTTTGTGAGGTAATTATTTCACACCTATCAAAAACTTGCAAAAAGCACTGTGATTTAATACTCTAAAAGTTAACAAATGATGTACACTGCAGACTAAAACAAGTGGATTTTTTTTCCCAGAGCAGCATTAGGTTTATTGTCCACTTATAATGAATTATAATCTTTAGTTTAGCAGGAATATTTTGGAAAAAAGGTGTTTATCCTTACATAGTTGAAAATAATTGTTTACTATAACCTTCTATTCCTGTAACTAGGGTATTAGATTATGATTTTAAGAGGGTTAACCCTGTGAATTTTGTAGGGGGCTGAGAGGTTGAACAAAAAATTATGAAGTGACAATTGTTTAGTTTGATTTGTTCTAAAATAGCTGATACATCTAAGAAGCAGTGGCTGGATATGTTAAGAGCATTTTTACATTTAATGTGGGCTGTATTACACAGCAAAATAAGAATATATGCTGAAGAATTCAGTTCATTTGGGTGGCAATTATGAACCTAAAGAAAACCATGAACATCTAAGACTACTGGAAAATAAAACTCTTGGAAAGTATAAAATAATTTGTAATTCTTCAGATAATTCAGGAAACTACTTTTAATTTAATTTTAAAATTCTGAAAGACATTTTTGGGTTTTTATTTCTGTTTCATGTATCTCTTCCTCTAGCTTCTTTTTCCTTAGGAGAAAATCATCTGGCTCTTCATATCTTATGCTGTCACGTCACATTGGTTTAGAAACAACAATATGAGACAGCCCAGTCATACATAAAGAATGTAATGCATGAAACCTAAATTTTATTTTAATGTAGACTAAGGTATACATTCTGCAATAGATATATCATTTCAATTCAGTGTCAGAACAGTCAAGAGATAAATACAAATTTAAAATTCATACGTGAGAAAGTACAAGGTCTTGATCAAATTCGTGAATGAAGAACATACTCCTTTACTGCTTAATAATACTACTCATCATAGGCATAGTAAGTTCTCAGTTTTGAGAGAAACCCGTAGGAAACTCATCGGAGTATCACATTAAAATATTTAATACAATACGTGTAATTGCTCCAAATCAAGACATGGCTTTCATTTATGGGCTAATGAAATATCTTCCAATTGTTTAAATATGCATCATCACAAAACTTGAGTAGAAATGTAGATCTTCATTTTATTATACTCCCTTTCTCCAAAAAAATTAATTTCTTTCCAAAAACTTATTTCAGTGATAACATGCAGCATGCATACTGGGAACTGAAGAGGGAAATGTCTAATTTGCATCTGGTGACTCAAGTACAAGCTGAACTACTAAGAAAACTGAAAACCTCAACTGCAATCAAGAAAGGCAAGTCACTGTTTGCCGGAAACCACTGATCCCAGCTGAACTGCTTGAAGAGCAGCTAGCTATTATATCTTATCAAAATCTCATCAAATGAGTCTGATAAGCCTAAATATATACACAGTGTGTTCACAACCTACCCATTCTCTGCTTAGGCTTCAGTCTCATACTGGTCAACTTCACACATAGAGGTGTTGCTGATGGGTTTTTTTCTTCTGTACTGTACTCTTTTCCCCTTGTGGGTTCACTCAGCCAAGTGTTGCTTATGTGTATAAGGCTGAGGTGTTAAGTTTGCTCTAGTTGACCTTTCACTAAACTAGTTCATATATTTTTAAAAAGGTAGTTTTTCATGCCACACCAACAGAATGAGAAAATTTAGCTAAGTTGTGTTGAAAAACAGCTTTTTTCACATTTTTAATACAGTTTTTTCTTTTGTAACAAACAACTGGTTAGAAGGAAGCTAGATACTCCCTTCTTACATCCTTAAACCAAAGAAAGCCTTTGTTTCTTTGCTTTTCATAACTACTTAACTGACTCAACTTTGAACTTCGTGTAAACTAGTAGTGGCTAAAGCTGTTTTTATACTGTGGCGGGAAAATGAGTGCATAGTATTTATTTAGTATTACATAATAGGTTCTTTTTTAAAACATTGGGTACTGTAATGACTTGAATGACTTAAATTTTAGTTTTAAAAAGGAATGAAATGTGACTTTCAAAAACATCATTACCAAATTTAAAGTTGTTATTTGCATCTCAGTTGTCTTAAAAAGCACTAGAAAGTGGTTTTTTAAGTAGATTTCATTAGAGGGAAAATATTGCAAATTGGGAAGTAAAATTGAATCCAGAATTCCTTTTAGTTTCTTGAGTTTAGTGCTTATGAATAAGGTAAAATAAGACTGTGTATTGGAAGCATAGCTTTGCTTATGGGTCACTTTGTTCTCAGTATTTCTCCAGTGGTTGGGATTATATATATTTATATATATAAATGGATCGTAAAAACAGAATTTCTCTAAAGGGACTCAGTAATTTTGCAGCCAGTTTTTAATATGGCTCTTTATTTATATAATACAAAAAATAATGGAGAAAAAGTTATTTCCGTGCTTAGGAGTGGTTTATCCTTAATGTTATTTCTTACCTGGTTAATGATATATCTTCTGATGCTTGGAAAAATACATTTTCTAGCACTGGGCCTTTGACAGTGGCAGACACAAAGTCACTACATCTTATCACAAAGCTTGTTGTTTTCAAGAGACAGAAATGAGATTATAGATAACTACTTTTCCCTGACCTTGGGATCTTGAAGTTGAACTTTAGTACTTCCAATTCTAGTCTACTCCTATCAACCCTCTAAGAAAAATAGCTTATTTTATAATGTGGTTTAGTTTGTTTCTTCTAAAATTATATGGAATTAGTTGAGCTTTGTTACATTTAGCCACCCATGGGCTAAGGATACATTTATTTGTCCACTCTAATAGACTGAATTAGAAGCTAGCTAATAGTGGGCTAGCTTTAGCTAAGCAAGTCTTTATTCCAAGCTCTTTCATATGTATGCAATGCATTTTCCAGTGCTTTTTTACTTTATCTGTATTATGCTAACAGACTTGACAAAAATAATTCTAAGATATATAATTACTTTCAATTCATACTGCTTTATGCATATAGTGTCATTTAGCTAAAACATAATTATTTCTGAAAAAAATTACTTTTGGTCAGTGGATAAAATGTTTGACTAAGCAAAAGAATATTCTCACATATGACAGGGTCTCTTTCTATAGCCCAGGCTGGTCCTGAGTTCACTATGGAGCCCAGGCTAGCCTTGGACTTGTGGCAATCCTCCTGCCTCAGCATCACAAGAACTGGGACTACAGGCACGTGTCACCACGCCCAGCTTAATGTGGTGCTGGGGGATTGCGCCTTGCACTTGCTAGGCAAGGGCTCTCTGCGATTCCTCCAACCCAGGAATATGCTATTTAAATAAAACCTAGGAACATCTGTCTTAGCCCCCAGCAGCACACAAATACTCTTGGGCTTCACTTGTTACATTATGTAAGAAGAATGCGATCTTTTCTTATATTAGATTGCAATTTTTTAAAGCCTCTTCTTCATCTTTTTAAACATTCTTTTAAACAAGGAAAGTGACACCTAAAGCACTTCAGTGACAGAAGGTCACAGTGTCAGTAAACACTTGATCAAGGATTAAAACCTAGATCATCTGTAATTTATCTCCTAGTCACATTGTCTTTTGTTGTTACAACTGTGGAATATTAATTTTATTACCAGTTTAACTCTTCAGCCAAATTAGTGAAGTGTTCTAATATTCTGTGATTATAAATGCCATGAAAACTGACATTGAGCCTGTGCTTTCCTTTTAGCTTACACCCCAGTAGGATGCAGTGAAGACCTCGGGAAAGACAGCACAAAACTGCATTTGACGAACTTCACTGCAACATACAAAAGACATGCCTCTCTCTCACCAAATGGCAAAGCTCTTTGTCATACTGTATCTTCCCCTTTACCAGGAGATATAAATGTTTTATCTGAGAAAGCAGTTCTCCAATCATGGACAGATAATGAGAGATCAATTCCTAACAATGGCACAGACTTTCAGGAGCACAACTCTTATGGTAGGAATTCTCTGGAAGATAATTCTTGGGTATTCCCAAGCCCTCCTAAATCAAGTGAGACAGCCTTTGGGGAAACTAAAAGTAAAACTTTGCCATTACCCAACTTGCCACCATTGCATTACTTGGATCAACATAATCAAAACTGTCTTTATAAGAATTAATTGTGAAGAGATTCATGATTTCATCATGAGGACATTATATCTCAGTGGTTCTCCACAAGAAAATACCTAACTGACTGAAAGTGAATTTTGATGATATTTCTCAGTTTGTCAGTATATACATATCAACATCCTGTACAGTGTACCATATAGTTACTCTTTCAGTATAAAAGAGTGCTCTTCAGCTGTGTTCTAAGAATCAATCAGATATATGCTACCATACTAATAAATTTTAAAGTGATTATAAAGATAATTCTGCCTTAGTAACAACTGTAAAATTAGCTTCTCAGATACAGAATGGAAGTGAAGATGTTTAGACACGGTTTGACAAGGCATGTGGAATGCTTACGTATCCAGTCATAAAAAATAAGCCTTTTTAAAAAGGAGAGAAAATGTATGCTGGTTCACACTGCAAAAAGAAGGAAATGACAATGTGAATAGTTCTAGTTCTATTGACTATGATGCATAAAACTATAAAATGAATAGAAGTGTCTAGGTTACATCTCTGTTACTGTGTTTCAAGAGTTAAAGGCCATTTTTAATCAGAATATTTGTTGATAAAATGTTAGAACTACAATTTGATTCCAAGACTTGAAATAATTGGGCCATTGAAGCCAACTTTGCCTCCCAATACATAAGTCTTACATGGAAAAAAAAGTTTAAAACTATGTAGTATATGAATAAACTATTGCAACTTTATATAACATTCAGGTTTCTCATAGGTTTCAGTATAATCTGTCCCTACAATGATCCATAGTGAAAATTTAAATGTAACTATATGATGTAATTTTCTTCAAAAGGGTTACAGTTGCTTGTTATGTCAAGCAGCTTGTAAACTATTAAACTTTGTTTACAAATGTAATCTTTGAGATAGTGATGGTTAATTGGATATGAATTTTCATTCTAGAATTAAATTTGTAGTGTACTGATACATTATCATCACGAAACAGTCTCAGACTCATTCTGACTGACCAATCATTTGTAAATAAGTATGGACATAAGAAAGACACACATTCATATGGAAAGTTACCTAAATTCTTTTAGGATAGAGTTAGTAAGAATACTAGTAATATAGTACTTGGTTCAGATGCCTTTTGTCTGGGATGAAGTATTTTTCATGTAGAAGGACTTTACCTTTTATGATAATATGTCTTGAAGTCATCAAAAGAACATCTCAGATGTCTGATAGATAGCATAGAACACTGCATCATCTGCAGTGTTTGCCATTCGCCAGTTTGTTTTGTCTTTTTATTACCTTACTTAGTCACGCTTGTCTGTGATTAATCGAATTGATGTCAGATGCTGGAATTTATTCTGACCAATGAACACAGCAGACTCAAGGGAGTATAGTCTTCCTGCCAAGTAATACAACAAAATCCAATATGCATAAGATAAAGCAAATACGAGACTCCAGGCATTAGCTGAAGGAAGCAACCACCTGTGTAATAACAAAGCAGTAACAACTATTTCTCATGTGGCTGCATGGACTGTATATTATCTCTAATCTCTAATGAAGCTTACTGGTTTGCCTTTTTGGAAAGCAAGATTGAAAATTTTCCTTTGCAAGGAAAAGTCTTATAAGAATGATTAACGTTTTGAACAACAAGAAATTATTGAATTAAAAATTATTTTTGCTTGAAACTGAAGAGAGTATTAAATACTGTGCTGCCCTAGATATCGCCAGGTCTGGTAATAGTTATTTTTGATTCCTGTAATAGAAAATTATCTTGTTAAGCCATCTTATTCTGAGTAAGAAAATTTTCTATAAATATAACAATAGTTATAAAAAACCTATGTTACATAGTCCCTGATTGTTGTTGGTAACTTAAAGTGCTAAGTAAATAACAAATTAGTAAGAAATACTAAGCAAAAGTGTATCCTTATTTTTATCTATTTATTTATTCATTTATTTATTTATTTATGTTGAGGCAGGGTCTTGCTCTGTAGCCCAGGCTGGTCCTGAACTCAATGTGTAGCCCAGACTAGCCTTGGATTTACAGCAGTCCTCCTGCCTTAGCCTCCTAGGGCTGGGATTAGAGGAGTGTGCCACCACTTTTTTTTTTTTTTTTTCCTGTGGTACTGGGGAATTGAACTCTGCCCTGGGCTTGCAAGGGAAACACTTTAACTGTATAACAAAAACCAATTCTGCACTCCATAATACAGCAAAATGTAGTAAACACAAATAACAAAAAAGCTACCTGTTGCTTTCATCTCTTACTACCCTGAGATAAAAATTTGCATTTCTAAAAGATTCACTGCTTGCTGCCAAAATGGAACTAAATTCATATGTAGAGCAGGGATATACCTATGTGAAACACTGGAAAACCAAAATAATGGGGAAAATTCAGATTTCCTGAGTAACCGAATCATCTGACAACAAATTAAGTGATCTCATCTAGAAAGGCATTTGGGAAAGGTAAGTCTTAAGGTATAAAAAATTCTGTAGATTGTCAAGTATCAAAAGGAAATATAAATATAAGCAAAACAACAATACAAGCAAGACAAAAATGAGGCACATGTACTACTGAGTAGACTTTTAAGTGTGTTGAGAAATTAATATCCTGAAGACTTTATGATTCAGTTTTTGCCATTAGAAAGGATGGCTATTATACATTAATAATTTGTCTAGTACTTATGGAAAATATACTGTATATAAATCCTTCATATAAAATTAAAACTGGCTGCTTTGACTTTAAAAGTATGAAACAAATTGTATATGACACTAGCCTCATAAAAGTAACTTGCATTTTCAGCTGAATAATTAAAACCAAGAATTGAAAATTCTGCGCTTTAGGAAATACATCAATACCAATAGGCCAATGGAAGAATACAGGCTTGTTTGCTCCTGTGCTGTGTGGTCTCCAGATTTCTATATACGGGCTGAGTTTCTCTGCTCTAGTACTCTTTTCTTTTGATCTGTAGCCTGGGAAAATGTGGTTTCCTTGCATTTCAAGTAAAAGTAAACCAGCATTTTGGGTAATTCACAGAAGGGTGAAGTGTAAAACTTGAATATTTATGGATTCTTTAGGGTTCTATTTCATT
The DNA here is from genome assembly GCA_004027205.1 of Ctenodactylus gundi. NCBI lineage: Eukaryota > Metazoa > Chordata > Mammalia > Rodentia > Ctenodactylidae > Ctenodactylus > Ctenodactylus gundi. Next base: position 207,630 of record PVKB01002429.1, on the reverse strand, counting down.
TAAGGCCCTTAAGAATGTTTGAAATATCATGGAAATGAGACCAAAGTTAAATCTTGTCTTGGGAGTAATTTCTAATTTTAATGAGGACTAAAAGCACACAAAATTATCTGTAAACTTGTTGGAGTGGTTATGGTGATTAAAGCCACTTGGAAAAACAAAACTTTTTGATCCAAGTAAGTCAACCTGGGCCCAAATTATTGTGAGGGCAAAAATTTGTGAGATTACATCATGAGTCCACTGCTATATTATGAAATGATAATTCATTTTTTATAGACAACTTTGTAAGGATACTGAAGTATTTTCAGTAGCCAAATTACCAGGTCAAGAAATAATTTCAGAATTATTTTCATCAAAGAGGCAAAATTAATGCATATAATTACTACTTCCCTATGTTTCCAAATATATCTTTACTACCAGTTAAGAGCATTTATAAATTCTTGAAAAACTCTCCTGCACATTTTACATACATACACTTTTAATACTCAGTAAATACAGTAACTGAAATTCACTTCTAGTTCTATACTAAGAGACAGAACTGGAAAGGATTGTGATTCCTACCCATTCTACTATGTATTCCAGGTATTATTAGTAGCACCCTGAAGGTAAGTCAGTTCTTAGTAGCTTTGATCTTCATGGTTAGCCATTTATGATTAGGCATTTGACTATATGGAAAAAAGTCATATCCATATGTAACTCTGAAAATCATTAGAACATGACAATTATAATTGTGGAGAGACTTGTAACATGCAGAGTGACTACAGAAACCATGTTCCATTTCCATATTTACTCACCCCATATTTAAATAACCCACAACTTTGAAATAAACTTTACTTCATATAAAATTAGTATTCTCATAATCTGGATAAAGCAAATACACATTTTATTTTAAATCCATTATCTTAGGTGACTTATATCACAGATGACTTTAGTGAATATGTTAAATTCCCGTCATTTGAATATTTGCCTACATGTTCGTGGGTAGCTTCTGTAGCCTTTTCTTGGTAGGAATTCCAGTTCTTCTGAATTCTTCCCTTTCCTTTAGGTATTCCATTTTGCATTCTTCATAAAAAGCTGGATCATTATAGCTTCAATAAGAACATGAAACTCTTAAGGTGAATAACATTGCAAGTAGTCAGTGTACACTTTAATAATATTGAGATAGTTCTTTAGGCAGAATCTTCAGAAGTAACCTTTGACAAACTTTCACAAATTCATTGTAAACATGCTATCAGACAAATGGAAAAATACTTTTTTTTTATCTGGTACATACAAGCAACAACATAGAAGAGAGCAATGAGAAGAATACCTATCCTCAAGGAATATACAGCATAACAGGGCAGGCAGACTAAACTACAATTAAGTGTAAAAAGTGCTGTAACAGAATTATGGCTAAATACACCAAAGAAACTTGAGGAAGAGTGAAGATACCATAGGAAAACCTTGAGGTGCATTGTGAGTCTACCAGGACTCCAAAAGGCACAGGGGTGGGAAAACAGAAACACATGAAAAGCTGCAAATGGATTGCTACCCCTGTATCAGAAAGGGCTTGAGATAAATGTGGACATGCAAGAACCAAATTGTGATGAGCCGTGAATGCGATACCAAGCACCTGAACCTACATTCATGCAGTATCAAGAGCCTCAAGAATGTCGAAAGCAAGTGAACTTAACATATCCAACAGGCAAGAAGCATAAACTGAGCAATGGTTAAGATTCATTTTGTTTTACATGCATCTGAGAGCATGATGGGTTATAAGGGGACAGCAATATTAGAAGATGTCCAACCAACAATCCAGGGAAGGATGAGGGGGCAGAGGCAAATGAAGAGCTACAGGAATGAAAGGGGAAAAACAGATTTGGTGAGATCTGGGGAATCAGATGAAGGGAAAAAGAAGACTTGCAATCTAGATAACTATGAATCGAAAGATGTGATTTGAGGGGAGCAAAACGAGATGAGTTTAGTTCAGAACCTGAAAACGTACCAAAATATCATGATCTAGAGTACTTTAATCTTGGGTACAAACTGAACTGTTACAGATTTAGGAATAAGAACAGAAGCCAGGCATGGTGGTACATTCCTAAAATCCCAGCTCTTGGAAGGCTGAAACAGAAAGATTGCAGGACCAGCCTGTTAAGTCTAAAGTTGACACGGGATGGAATCTGGTGACTACGGTGGAGTGGGTAGATTACCTTCAAAAATCTAAATTTACTTAAGTGTCTCTCATGACTTACTGCAACTTTGTTAGTTATAATAATCCAACAAACCAGAAGGCTGAAAAAGTTCTGGGAGATACTATAATTCAGTTTCTTTTAAGAAACAAGGAAAAATCAGACTATTTTATATATCAACTTGTTCTAAAAAAGGAACGTGTTAAATCATGTGAAAAATAGATTTTTGTTTGCTGACTTGGTATTCTTAATCAGATATAAAGATGGCAAACTGAAAAAATCTGTTCATGAATATGTTTTTTCTTTTAGAATCTCAAAACATGAAAATGTTGGACTCAGACAATACCATGAAAAAATCAGAGGGAACATTTTGAATATATTGCACACAATGAGTTCATTACTCTTAGTATAAACACATGCACACACACAAACTAAAGTAATAACTTACTAAGCAGTTAGACATTCTTTCATTGCAGAAGTTTCTTTCCGGCATTTTACTACCATAAGGATTCCAGAGTCCTTACAACATTTGGTAAAATCTGGAAAAAAAAAATTGAAGGGTAATAACTTACAGTTACATCAAAGTAATGTTCAGTAGCTTTAAAAGATCTATTTAACATCTTTACCTACATTGTGCTGTACACACAGTGTATGGTCAACAAGTGATTTGTACACTAGGAAGTGGCAGAGTAAGATTAGCAGCATTCACTCTGTAGCCATGTGAGCTTTAAGGGAAGGAAGAAAGGACTTCTGGGATAAGGATGAAAAGGCTTCCTGGAAACAGAATATGGAGACTGACTAGTATTTCCAGTAGGGCAAGAGTCAAAGGGGAATCACTTCCAGCATCAGTGTGTCTTCACCTTAGATGACAAAGCCAAGCACCTCCTTTCTTTTAGACAATGCTGAAGTGGTTCCTAAATTTCTGATAAAAGGAGTCTCTTTGAATTTCCCAAGTCAGCTTAATGCCACAGGAACTTCACATAGTTTTATGTTAAATTTCCATTTCAGCAGTTTACCTTTTAAAATGCATTGGCTTCTCTGGTATCTGCCTTTTCAGGACCACCAACCCGGAAATGCTTGGAGCCATAGTCTGCCCACCCCAGCAGGGCCATTTGCTACTCCATTTTATGTTTTGCTTTAGGTCAGGTTCAGTCCTAACCTTATTTTTCCAAAGGACAAGTTGCTCTGCTCTCTGCCTTTGTGGCTATTCTCTGAACTGTTCTGGTCCTTACTCTGGCCACTGGATACTCTAGTTTCGGGCTCTGCAACTTCTCAGCTGCTGTGAGGAAGCAGCCTCTTCCATTTCAAATCTTAAGGCATGACATGATTCTAACAAGCTGTAAGTTTTAAAAAAAAACAAGTATTTTCACAGTATTTTTGTAAGTCCTTTAATAGGAAATTATTAAGACTCCCCTTTTCCCTGAACTACTGAGGTACGGCTTCTTCAGAACTGCTATGTTTAATAGTAGTAATGAACAATGAGCTGGACTCTCCTAAGCCCCTTATCCTTATTGTCACATCATTATGCCTACACCAAACTATTTCACTCAATCTCTAGAAGAAAGTTCACTGGCACCATGAGTTTTTTATCTAATGAAAATATGCTGTCTTAAACCCCATTCCCTTTCAGGAAAACAAAAACAAGGGCTACTATGAAGCCTACTTTCCAAAGAAAACAAACCCATTATTTTACTGTCTTGAGAAGTTTACCATAGAATGCTTACACAGTACATTGCTTTAAGATTTGGTTTCCTTCATATAAAATACATTGTTTAATAGGAAACTGATGGAAGACAGCATTTGTACGTTCAGAACATACACTAACCACAGTCTGTTTTCACACTTAATCCAAATCTCCTCAGGGGTAATCACAACTGGCCGGAAGCCTTAAGCTGTTTGTAAGATTTTTGTCACTTGTTTAGTAACAAGATTCTAATGAGAATCTTTCTTTCATCCTACATTAACATACATTAATGTAACAGTGATGTTGCTAAGATTGCCAACTGATATTTAAAATGGTATTCTGAAATAGATTTTACAACTAAATAGCTTCTTTCAAGTTTATGTTGCATGTTAAGAGTTTGTAGACCTGATTTTATCAACGACTTAAATTATCATTAAAGACTATAAAAATAAAATTCTAACCTCTTAAACATATCTAAGGAAATATAAATGATGGTCAACCAAACAGTAAAGTTTGCAATCTAAAATATCAAGGATATAAAATTGTCAGATCTTTTCAATACCCTTCATTTCCCTAAAAGAACCCACGTACATAATGCACAATAAACTATTAGTAATACTGACTTGGATATAATAAAATTTGGATCAAGAATATCTAGAAACTTCAAGAGAATAAACAAACTAATCTTCCACATTGTAATAAAGTTCAAATAGTCTATATAACTTAGTTTAAAATGAAAAAAAAAAAACATTTGGGAATGTCCATACAGTAGCAGAAATAATTGACTTAAATTATTTTAACTAAATTTACAGAATTTTTTAGTATATTTTAATATTTAGTAACCCACAGCAATGAGCCTCCTTAACTAAGCAGAGGATAAGCACTTAAAGCAGTGGTATGCATATACCTGGAAACCTAGTGGAAATTCCACTTAGTGAATTTCATGCAACATATGTTTTTGTAAATACCATTATCCAGTGAATACTAGCACAATGAGAGATGATGATTTTAAAAGATCATCAAATTTTAAAAATACCCTATTTTGACGTTTAGTGACTAAAATCAATTTACATCTCTATTAATATATGGCTTCTAAAATAATTTTTCACGATAGCCTTTAAACATAGGACTTAATTGTAAATTTCTAGTAATTTTGTTCCTTAACTAGCATTTATAAAATTATTATTTTCCCCACATTACAAAAAACAGATATATTTGGATACAAACATAATTTAGAGTTTTAATACATGCAGTATTTCTATGACTATACTACTATCTTATTGTCTTTCATCTTTAAATCAGGAACTTCATATTAAATGAAAATTTAGGAGGTGGTTATGTTTATTAAACTGAGAACATAGTAGGGCCAATTGAAAAATCACTTAAATTAATATTTCAATTCTACAAATGGAAATGATAAGCAAAAAAGCTTCTTTTTATTAAACCAGATAAAAAAGAGATTAACTGTGATGTTTAAAAAAACTGGCAGATTATTAAATCATAAAAGATTTTTAAAATACAGTGCTAAAAAAATACAATTTGGGGGAGGGCCAAAATACCAACTTTTACAAGCTTTCCCTTTAGACAAAAGTACCTATAATTTTAAATTTGGAATGTAAATTATAAAAACTAAATCTTTTCAAGAAAAACTATATTTTATGCAAAGACTTCTGCAGCAAGCAGTCTAATGTCAGGTCCCTGCAGATGACGCCTAAGTGCAGTGCCGTGCTGCTCTCAGAAATCATCATCCCTTCTGGAAGCTGTGAAGTAATAATGCCTGAAGACAACAGGAGGTCATCCTCAGCTTTGAGCTTACCAGCTTCAATGCCCCGATGAAGGCCTGAGCTAAGGCCCAGGCAGTGAAAACAGCAGTGCATCGTTTTCCTCCTACTGACTACTTTGCTGAAGGCAACTAACAGAAAGAATAATCTTTCATGATGCTTATGAGAAAGATTTTCTAAGAGTCCTGAACTAATGTAGTTTGTGAAACTTAGTAAGTAAAACTACAACATCTATGTAACTCCTTGTAACATCTGTGTTAAGCCAATAGTCTGACTTTGTGCCAAAGTCAAATACTATAAATAATTCCACACTGGATGAAAAGTTAATTAAGATCAATTAAGTTGAAAGAAGTGTTATCAGTGAATTGTTTCCAGCAAGCATTCTATCTATCCAAAATGAAAAAGTGCTGTGGATTATATTCTAAAGGATTCATGAAGCTAATATTTCAAAAGAAAACAACCAACATAAAGTACAGAAATGATAAACTTTTTTTATAACAAATACACTTAGAGATGGTGGCTTTTTTGTACTCGTGTATTTAAAAATGTTTTGGTTTCCACAGGCAAATATAAAATACAGGAGATGGTAATTACCAAATCATCTTGTTACTGTATTTTTTAAGATTAGATCAATTTGTAAATATTGCATTAATTTTTTATTTAAATTTCAAAGCAGAATGGAAAAGAAAAGTCACCTACTTCCCATCATCACAATGCAATAATAATGGCTAATGTTTTCATTGTATGTATGTATGAATGTACGTACATATGTATGAATATTGGGCAAGGGCCAGGCCCAGTGGTGCAGACCTTTATTTTATACTTATTCATTTGTTTTCTACAAGTGTGTCATATGCCACCATGCCCAGCCTATGTGTTGCTGGGGAATCAGACCCAGGGGCCAAAGTGCTCAAAACAGCTGAGCTATGCTTCCAGCTCCTCTTTACTGTATTTGGCATGACTGTATTTAGGTTCTGTCCAGTGAGTTAATGTTTTATATGTTTAGCTCATTTGATAAAGTATATAATTATTTTCATATAGTCTTTCTCTATTCACCCAGAAGTTCATAAAATATCATACATGTATTCAATAAACATTTTGAAAGTACACAGAATATGTGCTTAGCACTATGCTTGGTTTTGGGATTTCCATGCTCAGCACATTGATAAAAGGCACTACTAATGCTTGAGTTGAATATCTATTAGGAAGGTATGGAAGTACTGTGGAAACACAGAATGGGAACACCAAACATATATTTAAGAGAGACTTCCCAGGGCTGGAAGAATAGCTCAGCGGTTAGAGTGCTTGACTAGCAAACACAAGGTCCTGAGTTTGCTTCCCCAGCACACTAAGCTAGATGTGGTTGGGCACATACATGTAATCTCAGCACTCAGGAGAGTGAGGCAGGAGGACTGCCATCATAAGTCCAAGGCCAACCTTGGCTACATACTGTAGTTCAGGACTACAGCGTGAGACCATGTCTCAAAAAATAAAATAAGAAAAGAGGAAAGAGAGAAAAAGAGACATCCCATGATTTTTAAGCTTCAATCTATATTATGCTAGATAAAGAGGAGGATCAAGAGTACTGTGGACAAAGGTAGGAGCACAGGAGAAGGTCTACAGATTAGCAGGCATGTTTATTTCCTTAAATCAAGGATTTGTTAAATATAAAATGTGGTTAATGTGATTTGTAACTTCATTGTTTTTATAATATGATGAAATATGAAAAATTCAATTATATCAAACAGTGCCTTTAATAGCTCACATTCTATTAGTAATTTTCTAAACTTGTACTGTGAAATATGGTATTCACACATGGCAATGAACATTTGAAATAGGGCTAATATGAATTCTGGTATGTTAAAAGTAACATGCATAGCAAATTCTAAAAGCTCGAGATGAAAAACCTAAGGAATGCAAAGTAATTTTTTCAGTAATTGTGTTAAAAATACCAATTGGGGTAAGGTTAAAATGCATAATACTGAACTTAATTTTACCTTTTAAAATTAATTTCATAATCAAAAATATCATTACTATAAATTTAAATATGTATATAGGTTTATATCTATAAATGGCTTGCATTATACTTCTCTTGCTCCATAAAACTTTCTGTTAACCAGGGTAATACTCTCTGACTTTCCATTACTATATTCAGGAATCACATGAGGCTTCTGAGCACCTGAAATGTAGATAATATGACTGAAAAATTAGGTTTGGCATTTTAATTAATTAATCCTAAGTAAATTTAAATAGCCACATGTATCCAGTGGCTACCATATCAGACGATACAGTTCTTAGTTCCCCAAACTTCAGGTGAGGTGCAAAGATGGTACATGGTTGGTGATGACCTGGCTCTTGTTCTGAATCAAAGATCATTTTAGGCTTTATTATTTCCCATATCTTTGTCTCAGAGCACATTTTTCTACCTACTGTTCCTTTCTATGCCAAATGAAACACCTAACCAAAATATTTAAAGAAATAAGAGCCAAAGTACTATAAACAATCAATCAGAAAACTTTACCTGTTTAGCTGGTATGCAGATAGAAGCTGAATAAGTAAATAAATAACTAAATAAGTGCTAAATTTGTAATTCTGACTTTCTACTAGAAATAGTTTTTACCAGTTGTATCTAAATTTCTTGATAGAGATGTTCATTTTTAATATTACTATCATCATCTCTTCAGCTAAGAAGATTGTATACATAGTCCCAAGAAAGTCAACTAACATAAAACTTAAAGGCTGTATGCAAAGTTTGACTAAAATGATCATTTTCGTTATCTCTGTTTATTAGAATGTAAACTTCATGTGATTAAAATCTGACTCCTAAGAGAAGCACATTATATGTATTCCTTGGGACAGTGATGATTTCTGTTTATGGAATGCCAAAAGTCAGATGCATTAGTCATGTTGAGTAGGACCTAAAATAATTCTTAATTTGCTTCTCCCTTAAAAAAAAAATTGTTTAGGTGATTTTTGTTTTTCCATTCTCCCATGTAACTTCAAAATTATTTTTTGCAAGGCATTTAAGTGTGTCAGTAATAGCAATAACAACATGATGACTGCAACTAAGATCACTAAATGTCTACTACGGGCCTGGCTCTACACTAAGTATTTTAGACTTCTTAACTCACATAAATTTTATGAGAACTCCTATCAAATAAGCATCATTATTGCTTTCATTTGCTGGAGGAGGGAACCTGGGCTTAAAATATTTTACACCAACTTCTAAGAACACATTTTGTTGCACAAACTGGCCTTGAATTAGACCTTTTTAATCCAAGGAAAATATCTGTAAATACTACTGAACCCTACTTACTCTGAATATGTAAGTTCAGAATACAGGAGGGAAAAAACCTACAACTTGGAGAAATGTCTATGTCCAAAGAATACATACTTAACTCAGGTTACTTTTCTCTCATGAGGTCCTAAGACAGACCTGGCTATGGCTTTGAACATTTTGTCATTACCACAGGAAAAAAATAAGACATAGCTTATTGCTGGGTTTTTTTTTTTTTTTTTGGCAAATGATAACGTTACAATCATCTAAAGCAAAATAGCATCAGATTTGTCATGAGTCTAACCCCTGTTACACATACAGTTAATATTTTAAATGAGGACTTTACACATTAGAAAGTGGTGACTCCAAACTGAATATAATGAAATGATAAATTTTGTGTTTCAAGTTCTAAGAGCTACCAGAATTTGAAAGTACACATTAGCAAAACTAAATGTGGCCAAGCAAAGCGTCAAATCATCCTACCTTCTTAAAAGAACTACTACACAGAAGACATGCCTTATGTCCCCACAGGAGAATCCATTAGCATTACTAATGGAAGCAGAGGTGGAGGATTTAGAAAGTGAGAAGGCAAGAAAACTGTTAAATGAGCAAGCCTGGTTTATACTGTACATTTTTCTTGTATCTTCCCTCTTTGCTCCCCAGATAGTCTTCAATGTTAAAAAAGATGTCCTTTTTAATAGATTTTCACTAAAGCAACTGATGCTTAAATCTAGGCACACTTCTGAACATGGACACTTTAGGGCTTCCTCGCTACTTCCTAGTGGGTGATATGCCTTTTCCATCCCCTATACCAAAGAGGAAACAATAACAAAATCAATGTTTCCAGCAATGCAAATAATAAATTAACCTGGTGTGCTTGCTAGGCCAGGACTTTAGCTGCTAAGCCACACTCCCAGACCCTTATTCTACACTCTTAATTCAGGAAGGCACTCCTACTTCATCCTATTTGCTTAAACAATGCGGTGACAGAAAACTTACAATGTATTAGTCTTTTTCTACTGTAGGGACAAAATATCTGGCATCCACACTTTAAAGATGGAAAGGTTTATTTCAGCTCATGTTTTTAAAGGATTCATTCCATATTGAAACAGAAAGGACATGGCAGAGGAAAACTGTCCATCTCATGGCAGCCAGGAACGAGAAAGGGAGAAAAAGGAGGATCCAGGAACAAAAATAAGACTCTTCCACCTCACACTCGCAGCTGTCCACTTCTAACCAGACCATACTTTTTAAGAGCGCATTCAACTATCAAACTCAAGATGGATCCACTCAGGAGTACAGTGCCGTCATGAAAAAATCATCTCCCAAACACATGGGACATTTAAGTCTCAACTATAACACACAGATGAACAGTTTCATTGTGTACATATAGAGTGGAGGTCGTGGGGAGGAGGTTATAGGCTGAAAACAACTAGAGTTAAGTCCAATGCTGTCTCTTTGTCAATTACTATTAGAAATAACGTTAGTGTTTTTTCTCTCTGGCTCACAGCCAATTTGACTGCTTCTGTTTTTGATGTGGTTTCCAGATTACTGACAAATCTTGATGAATCTCTTTATATTAATATTGGTTTGTTGAATTTACTTACCTAAACAAAATAGCTCAGAATTTCCCTATTAAAAAATAACATGTGTAAAAACAAGTTCTCTAAATTCAGTCATAGAAAATATTCATCTCACCCAAATATAAATAAAACATTAACTATAAATTGATAGATATGTCTTTCTTAACACAAATAAACAAGTTCTCATTCATGGGACATTATAAAGAGAGTAACATCACTAGCCATTTCTCATCTGATCTTTCCTTACCTGAAACAAAAAATATTTTTATGCAGATGTGGCTTTTAGTCATACCAACAAATATAACTTGTTTTATGTGTAACATCAAAATGAAAACAATGTACCATGATATACCACACAGCCATTAAACATGACACACTGGTAGGGAATATCTCCAAGACTTTTCTCTCTATTTTATTCTCAATCAGTATCTTAGTAGGTTGCCCATGCTGGCCTTGAATGCCCGGGCTTACGTGATCCTCCTGTTTCAATCTACTTAGTAGCTGAGACTATAGGTGGAAACCACTTTACTTTACAATCTCCTGGATTTAAAGTGAAAATAGAAAATGCATTATAATATATTATAGATTATTACACACAGAGTACATGTGTACATCACAAGCACAAATGGCTGTTGAAGAATGGGTAACTGGTTATCTCGTGGGAGGAAATTGGCCACCTGGGGAGTAAGAACTGAAACACACCAGTAATGTGTTTTGGTACTCTACACTTATTACAGAATGGTACAAGAAATCAGAGAAAGAGAGAGAGAACACTGTAGGTGCAGGAGAGGGGACTGTGAAGTCCACATGAGAGAAGAGTTTCACGAACAGAGTGAAAAGCCAGAAATTTACATTTTTCTCCCAAAGCAGGCTCTTTTCCTTAATTGCAACAACAAATGGATGGAAAACTCCATTATATTTTGCTGAGAACATCCCATTCATCACATTTTAGGTATATTTCTCCATGTATAAGCCTCATTTTAATAAATGCTAATCATTCTCAAACATAAACATTCCTTTTTGCAAAAAAAGGAATGTTTATATTTATATAGATTATACTACTCCCCTTGTGTCGCTATCAAATGAAAGGCACTACTCCCAGGTAAAAAAAAAAAAAATGACACTATCAAAAGTCACACTATTGGCTTTCTTTTAACACGGTCACAGTAACTGCCAAAAAGGAAGAAATCTGACAATAACGTGTGCTATCTTGCTAGAAAATAGGTTCAAATTCTCAATTTTAAAGAGATAAAGAGAACCTAAAAAACATGGTATGCTCAATTTAATTAGACATTTAATAATACATATTGTATACTAGTTAACAAGGCAAATCAATCCATTCTGGTTGCAGTTTATTTAAAGACTTTACAATTTTACTACTTAAGAGCCAGTCCTATGGAGGTGTTATCTCACCATTTATATTTTCACAACACTTATGATATTGCTATCACACTCTTAAAATAAATGAAAAGCCCATGCCACATTTCAGACCAATATAATGCTCCAAACTCTATTTTTATTTCTGGAAATAAACATTAAAATACTTCTGCATTGTTTGCTTCTTTCCATGTTGAAAATTTTTAAAAAGTAAAACTAAGATTTTTTTTAAAGCTCCGAGTATACTAGAAAAGCAGACATTTAATCATTTGGTTTTTGAGTTAGGCATGAGGGAAAATATCATTATAAACAACCTGACAATAAAAGCATTTTATGACAAAATTATTATGTTTTTAATTTTCTATTAAAGTGTGATTTATTAGCCTTCTACTTTAAAGATTAGTCTGTATGTACAATGAATTTAGTGATGCATTTAATGAGACAAGAAGGTAGAGGATAAACATGAAAAGATTATTTTCCATCGTAGTGCATGAGCTATTTGATAATGCTAACATAGTCCAAAGGAAAGCTTCTCTCTAGATTGATCATGGTTCAGTAAACATCACTGAATATCTAATACCTCCAACTCAATTAATTCTCACCTGATTAAGATCAGACTGATATTCAAACTAAATCATCTCTCCAGTCAAGTAGAAATCAATATTTCTGATTTTACTTTTAAATTACAATAGAAAATAAAATGCATGCATTTTCAATATGCCGAAGTAGCTTTTCTATTCTAGTCTACCAGGGAATGGGTAACACAGTTGATTAAAGATTTATTCTAATTTGAGCACCAATATGTAGCAGAATCTGATTAATTTGAACACAAAGATGGAGTGAAGTAATTAAATATATATTATACAGGGCAAATAGAAAATTGACATAAAATAAACTCGACTTCTTGAAAACAAACCTCACTATTTATCAGCTCAAGTAATTAGAAATACAGTTTTATTAAAGACTGATTACTATAAAGAAAAGGCTTATGTCAGGCACAGACACTTAAAAGGGTAGCAAAAAATCCCAGCTTTTTTAGATCATATCTTTCTACTACCACCCTCTCCAAGAAAGTATGAATATACCTAACAACAAATTATTTCTGTATGACTTCCAGACAATATATAGTCAGCCATCCTTGTCAATTATTCAGAATGGAAATTAGAAAATCCAAAAATAATAAAACATTTATGTATTTGTAACTGTTACTACTAAAGAGAACATAAAATAGATTTTATTCCTCTTTCATTTCTTAATTCCTAAAGAAGGAAGTCAAATTATTTGTTGGGTGACTGCACAGAAATGACTGCTTGGCTTCTTAACAAACTCAAAAGTTCAAATGAAAATCATAGAAAAATCTACACAATATATTTAAGGAAAATCACAGCTACATGTATATACAGTTTACTACAACTGAAAATAATATAATTTAGAGTAGTTTACAACAAAACTGAAGTATATACATGTTATGTATGTATTATATAAGAATACTTTATATATAAGAAGAATATACAAACTATGTACTCAGAATTTATAAACCTCGCTAACTTGGTCATTAAGTAGCCACAGGGGTCACTCAACAGTGATGTATTATTGTGGTATATTACATATATATCATATCCCTTTACAGAAAATATGGAAAACTAAAAATTATGCATATTAATATGGAAACAGATTTCCAAACACTTGCCTTTAAAAAACTATAAAATTTACTTAGATACCAAAACTAAGGCCATGAAAACAAAAATATGATAATATAATAGCTCCAAGGACTTATAGGCTCTGAGACTGGATTGACTAAGCAACTGTGGAAATTAAGCCATACGCAAATTAAATACAAATGGTTATTATTTACTTTCATGAAATATTCCATCCTATTTTGTAAACTATACAAACAGTTCAGTTTTATTGCTTATAACTAACACAGAGTTTTCATATATGTAACTTTATATACACATGTACCTATAGGCACAGACACATTATATATGTACATAAAGCATATATGCTTATACAAAATACTCCAAGGACAAAATATTGTAAGGAACAGGTAGAATACATGTTTAAAGGTGCAGCTGTTATTTTATTCCAGATCACTGTCTGCCTTGCAGGAAGGAAGCATACAACTTTTTAAAGGTAAAATTTTGTTTCATACAAAATTGCACAAGTTTTAACAGCTCATTTTATTTTCTAAAAAAAAAAAAACAGCAAAAAAATGTTTTTGTGTAATGAGTCTTGGCTAAAGCCTAATATCATCTGACTGAAAGGCTTTTCTGAACATTTCAGCTATAATAATTATACATATTTAGACTATGAGTATAGCTGAATGGTTAAAGTGCTTGCCTAGTAAGTACAAGGTCATGGGTTCAAATCCCCATAACACATAAAGTAGGTGAGTGGCACACACTTGTTGTAATCTTAGCACTTGGAGGCAGAGGCAGGATTGCCACTGTTTTGAGGTCAATCTGGGCTACACAATGAGTTCAGAGCCAGACTGGACCACAGGGTGAGACCCTGTCTCAAAACAAACAGACCAAAAATAATTATGCATATGCAGTCATCATCCCTTCACAAACAATTATTATTCAACAGCCGCTAAAACACAGGCCTTACATAATTAATTATTCTAAATAGCATAGCAAAGCCTAGGAGAAGAATGATAAAGGTTTCTCTCAGTCTCACTCCCTAATTTCTAAATCCATAGGCCCCATTTTCTTCTGTGTTCCTGTAAGGCCACCTTAGTCACTGCTGGTATGTTACATTTACTTCTCTCTGGAATCAACAAAGGGATTGAAAATGAGCCCTTAACTAAAAGCCTACATTTCTGTAACATCCACATTGATTACATTTTGCATGAAATCCTCAATCTATCTAAATGTATTTTTGCAAGAAGAATTTGAGGTAAAAATATTTCACTTAAATAAGCCCCGGAGGCTTGGAATCCCCAAACTCTGAAAGGCTGCTGTAAAAAGATCGGAAGTTTGAGCCCAGCCAGGAAAATTTACTGACTTACTAAGACCCTAAGCACACAGTAGCAAACCATTTCCAAAAAAGCCAAAAGCAATGCCATTATAACAATATGAGTCAGATGATATAAGGGTTTGCTATTGACTAAAAGAAAGGCTGCACAAAATTCAAAGGACTATAGTCACATATGCAAATTTCGATAGAAGACTTACAGAAAAAGTAAAACAAGGATCTGTACCCTTTTTCACCTACTTTTCTAACACAAATTTATGAGTACAAACGAAATGAATAACTATTTAAAACATTTCTAAGAAGTTTATACTGTGAGAATTCAAAATAATTGTTGTCAAATATAGTCAAGGCTTACGGTAAAACCTAACAATTCAACATTACATTGTGTGATCTTAAGTTACTTAGAAGATACTTCCACGAGTACTTTACTTCTATATCTTACTGGTAACTTTTGTTTAAAAAGTAAAAATAAACAATAAAATGATTCATCTCAGGATCTGGAAACATTCTGCTGTCAGAGCAGAAGAAAGTAGAGAGAGTGGCTATCAGAGTCTTATTTGTTAGATTCCACAAAGAATATCTTTAATTTAAAAATAGAATGTCAACAGGGTTGATTGAAATAAAGAGAAATAAATTAATGCTAAATAATTACTGAGGAAGTTTTGTTTATGGAAATGAATAATTCAGTGTCTTCCAAAGTAAATTCAGGCAGCAGCTGCTCTGCTGACATTAAGCTAAAAAGAGCTTCCTCAAAATGTACCAACTTGAAAACTAGAGAATCACCATTTTTTTAATGTCAAACAGGAAGAAGCTATTTCCTAAATTTTCTGATTTTAGTATAACATATTACATAGTTACAATGCTAATCCACATACCACTGAAGGAACTTAAGCATTACTTTTTTTCATGGGAATGATCTGTCACATTCTAGTTAACTGAATATATGCATAATTCCTGCCCTAATAAGTCTTATAACAGCTGGGACAGGAGAGAATAATTTAGATTTCTAACAATCTGTTCTCAACCTACGTGGTCATGGACAACCTCCTAATTCAAGCTGGTTCCAGTATATTTGTGCCCATAAATGAGAAGGGAGTTTCTCCTCCTTCAAGAAGAAATGAACTCAAAGGTAACAAATAAATACAAATGACAGAAATGTTACACATTAGAATCTCAGTTTATTTTTAATAAATAATACACCTACAGTTTCTGTATTAGTTTTAAATACCAGCAAATAACAGATACAGACACTTGAAAATGTTATAACTACCTGCCAAGATCAATCCGAAATTAAAATAACGCACTTCCAAACAGTTACATAAGATAAAGGAAAATGTGGTTCTATGTTTATTTACATAATTATTATCTTAAATTTTTCTGTTGCCCACAGCAAATTAAAGCCTGAAACTTTGGTGGATTGTATAAAACAACAGACTTCAAGCAGAATTCTTTTCTAAAATAAATTTTTACTGATAAGAATATTAAGTATATAATAGGGCAACGTAATATTTTAATGCATAAACACACCATGTAATGTTTAAATCAGGTTAAACATACCTATCTTTTCAAACATTTATCATTTCTTTGTAGTAAAAACTTCTAAACTCCTTTTTTCCAGCTTTTTGTACAATTACAATTATCTGCTGTTATACATCTGTGCATTAGCATTCATTTAAAAAAACAGGAATACATATCATATGTACATGTGTAGACTGGGTTATTTTTTAAAGTATATATCTTACTATTTTTCCAGGTCCAAATGTTTGAAAACACTAGCCTAGTGCATGCTAACTATTCTACTCTCCAACAGTAGGAAAATAACACAAAATATATACTCTCAATTCATTATTCTGTAAAATATATACTGACTATTTCTATATACCAACACTTGTTCTAGGTGCCTGGAGAAAATAAGTAAAACAAAATAGGTTCTCCAATTTGTGATGCTTATACTCAACAGAAGAAAAACATAAGAAGTATAACAGTGTGGTGTATGTTAGAATGGAAATCAACAACATAATTTTTATACCTAATGGCAGCATAATACAAATGCTGAAAACATAAAATTCTATACTTGACACACCCAAAAAGGAACTTTAAAAATACATTGAGTATGGAGAAAGAACAACTGTAGGTAAGACTGGGTTCTGAAATATAATACAGATGACCAGTCCACCAATAATTACAGGCAAAGCGTACTACTAATGCTACTGTAAAAGTACCGTAGGTAGCGTTGTGGGAATCAGACAGGGCTTAATTTTAAGATATCACTAAAATGAGAAAGACCTAAGATTTTAGCAAAAAAAAAAAAAAAAAAAAAAAAAAAAAAAAAAAAAAAAAAAAAAAAAAAAAAAAAAAA
>PVKB01002429.1:13205-190325 GCA_004027205.1 Ctenodactylus gundi | reverse complement strand
AATTAGTAAAATAAAATGCACATCCCTGCAACTTTTATATGGGTAATACAAGAATGAAAAAAAAAAAGTTGAGACACCAAGCTCAATTTCTAATACAGCTAACTAGTTAGTTTCCAGAGTAAAAGGGAACATGAGTATTGGTTGAATGACAAATTTAGAAGTAATCATAACAGCCAGCGCTAAGAATTTATGTCCTCAAATTTACCCAAATTAATGAACACAAACTTATTTTCTAAAGATAAGTAGAGAAAACCAGATTTTTAAAAAGTTAACATGATTTTATTTCCTAAAATAACTGAAATATCCTGAACAAATATGAGATTTCATGTATTATTACTTTATATTGATTTAAAACTATCTGTAGCACAATAGTTTTGGGGGTTTTTTGCTTTTTATTTTGTTTTTGTTTTTGTTTTTTACTTTTTGGTTAAAGTATTCTATTCCTTTTTATTTATGAAATGCAGGCAGACTGGTTCAATCATTATTGAAAGTCTCAATAGGTTCAAAGCTGTCTATGACCAAGTAGGTTGAGAACAGATTGTTAGAAATCTAACAATCATTATTGAAAGCTTCTAATGTCTTTATAGCTCTACAAGTTACTTTTTAGATTGCCAAAAAAAAAAAAAAAGATTCCAAATCCAACAAATCCTGAATTAGTTCATAAAATATGATTTGGTCTCTAGTGTGGAAGAGAGGTATTTCACATGACAAAAAGGAAGTACTGTTCAAATTTTACTGCCCAACTATGTACAACTTTCAAATTTAGAATACTATTTTATAATAAAATAAATTACACAGAAATCATATAGAATTATTATATAGAAATTACATAGAAATGTTTGAATATTAGAGGAAAAAGCAGAATTTCCCTATTTTGTGTACATAAACCACTAAGTAAAGTTCCTGTGATTACAATGAAATGCATATACCTGTCACACAGGGTATTTCTGTTTATTTGCCCTGTGGACAATACTGGCATATACAATGTTAATGGTCATAAATCAATTTGTGATTGAAAGATCCTATTACAGCACTTTTTGCATAATCACACAATTCAAATTTAATACTAACTCTAAAATATAAGATGCTTAGGAAGAAAATTACCGGATTTTACAGGACTGATTAGATTTTCAAGTTAAAGAAAGGCTACTTTAAAAACACCCAGAATGGGAGGCTGAAAGCCTGTTTTTCGTTGAAAGCTGAGGGTCTTCTTCGGTATTTCACAACATATACCTCAAACCTAATATGTCCAAGTTCACTGTCTTTTACAATCCATTTAAAAAGAAACATTTGATATCACGCTTTTTCCAGTGGTCTTATCTTTAATTATCATGTCCTGTTGATGCATCTTTTGATACTTTCCATTCTCACTATCACCTCCTCACAAAACAGGCTGTCTTCATGTAGCTACAAAGAAAAACATGAAAAACATGTCCCTTTTCCCTAATATCAACTGCTGTATGCTGCTTGAAGCCACATAGAACTTCAACAATTTTTCTCTCATGAGACATAGAGGAAGTAAATGGAACTTACAAAATTAAAAGAATGTAAAAAGTATGGAACTACTGCATTTACTCAACCCATAACATTACTACTTCTTTAAATACTGGTGGGAAATGATAAATGGTATGATTAGCTTAAAGGTATGAGAGGAATGACTTAAGGTTCAAAACTAATAAAACAATATGGACAAGTAGGCAAAAAAATTACGGTGTGGGTTCTTAGCAATAAATGCCAATTCCTGCCTTTGAGTTAAAAATAATCCAAACTTCAGACTGGAGTGACACTGATAAACTCAACACAAAGCAGTTACACAGTGAACACAACACAGCACATGGAACAGTCCTAATGTCAGTGTCCGGATCATGGCTGCAAGGAGCTCCCAGCATATTTAGATTGATTTCTTGAGATCATGGCTTTAGACAGATCCTAACATAGGAGCTTTCCTAATCTTAGCTGATCAGGAGACTGAGAGGCCTAAACATCATATAAACATTACACAAACATTATATATGAACGCTGTATTATGTGTGAACCATTTCTTGGAATCTATGCAGGACATCCATGGAAAAATAAAAAATATTTCATCTTAACCAGAAAAGGGGAAAGGATTGGAAAAGGTAATGAAACCCTAATCACTGACTTTAAATGTAGGCTTGATCCTACAGACAAGAGAATGACACAAATGGTCACTCAAAAGCTTTAAATAGCAACAATATTTAGGGCAAAATTTAAGAGAAAGGAGGAAGAAAATGATTTTTCAAGATAGGGAAAGCTCATCTATATGCTAAAAGAACAACTTAGGCAAATGATACTGAGGATAATTTTGCATAAAAAAGGTAGGATACTTTGAGGTTATAAATCTTTCCTCAATATTCAGTAAGAAAAACAAAAGGAGTTTTAAAAAGACAAAAAAGTGGCTGGCTGCCACGATACCAGGAAAAGGCAGTTTCATAAAATAAACATTAAAAGATACTATTGAGAAAATAAAGAAAAGATTCTGGTACAGTTCAGAACAGCACAGATCTTAGTCCCAATTCCACCTTCTAGAACAAACTGGAGGGAAAAACGGGAGTTAAAACAACCCGAGACTTCCCTGTAAGAGCACTCCTTAGTCTCAACAGAGTTAGATTGAGGGTATAGAAAAGAAAAATAAAAACAAAACAGAAGAGAGCCGCTTAAACAAGAGTCTCTACCCACCTTGAAAAGATTTCAGAAGGGGTTAGAAAAACCACCAGAGCATGCCGTTTTGCAGGGATCCACACTTAATAGAGAGCATAACCCAAAGGTAACCCCATAGGAAAAGTAAAAAATAATTCCTAAAGACTATTTAACGAAAACATTGCACTGGCTAGTGTTCTATTCCCCTCCCTCCAGGCCCCAGGAATGTACACAGAAGAATGCTCTGGCCTTCACACGATAGCCCACAGGGGAAGACGAACATCACAAAAAGGTGGCAGAAGTGTTAAAGAGCATTCACCCACAATTTTTCAGAGAAACAGCAGGGCAACTCTGCAAACGTGCCTTAGGAAAAGACGAAGCATCTCAAATGCCACACCACATAAGAACTTAACATAAATTCATAAAAAACTGGACTTCAAGGAACAGTTAGTAAAATAGAGTGAGACAAAAGAGGAGATAAACAATCTGAGGACCAAAATAAATCCATTATCAGTGCCAAGGTGTATGTCAGAAATGAAAAAATAGTACATAAATGCAACTGAGAGATACAATAAAAACAAATTAAGATATCTAAATAAACAGAGAAAAGTTTCAAAAACATTAGTGAGATATAATGAAAACCAAGGTGTGGTAGGCAACTACTGTAGTGGGCAGGTTCTAAGACGGCCTCCCTGCATCCTAGCCACCAGGCATCCACACCCTTGTACCAACCCTCCTTCTAAAGATAGGCTAAACTTACTAACTTGCCTCTAACCAAAGAATGTGGTAGTAGATGGAATGTCATTTCATGATTAGGTTACAGAAGATTGTGACCGTTCTTATGTGCAGATGTTCTTTCTTGATGACTTGGTTTATAGACTTTGATGAAATAAACTGTCATATGAGAAAAGCCCTGGGGGCCAAGGAACTGAGGTAGCCAGCAGGTCAAGAACGCTGCCAAAACCACTGAGTGGGCTTGGAAGCAGATCCCTGAATCAAGGCTTCAGATCACATACACGTGTGTACGAATGCATGCAACACTGGGGATCAAGCCTGGGGCTTTCACTCTGAGTTATATTCTTAGCCCATTTTTTTTTTTTTTAAAGACAGGATCTCACTAAGACACTGAGTTGTCCAGGCTGCTCTCGAACTTGTGATCTTCCTGCCTCTGTACTCTGGGATTATATCTGCACCACCAAGCCCAGCCCTGCAATTCTTGAACCAATATTTTAATTCCAGCCTTGGAAGAACTGAAGCACAGAACTTAGCTAAGTCATTCCTAGACTGCTGACCAACAGAAACTGTGAGGTTAATAAATGCATGCTTCTGTAAGCCACTGAATTTTCAGGTAACCACTTAGGCAGCAAAGAAGTGTTAATCCTTATTTCAAAGTTGTAAGTTTGATTGCTATCATCAAGTGAGAGAATCTGCCCCCATTCCCTTTCACCACCCCCCAAAAAAACAAAGAAAAGAAAAAATATTCTGGCACACAAGAACCTGAAAATTTGAATTCACAAACAAAAGGATACATTATTCCAGCAAGAACTGATACAATTACTAGGTGTTTTTTTAAAACTGAAGGAAAAAAAGAAGAAGAAGAAGAAAAAGAATTCCTCTAGTATCCAAACAGAAAAGTCAAGTCACCTATGGTAAAGTGGTTACAAAGTAAGATGGTTATGAACATGTGAAAGGCCTTATATCCTGGAGCAACATTCAATCTGAGATAGAAAAAAATATGGCCTGGGCATACCACATCCACCCTATGTGACACAAACCTTCAGGGCAGCAAGGAGACACTCCCTGACACATAAGACAGCAAGGATTACAGCACGCAAAGGTCTTCATAAATATACTGACAATGAAATCGGCAAAACTGACCTCTTTACAATAATAAGAGCGTGTGAAAGAACTAGAGTTATAGTTTCAAAAAGAACATAAGTGTTACAAATTTACCAATGTAAAAATTAAAGTGGAGCATAAAAAAGATGGGGAAGTATAACTGCACTTTCAAAGGAATCAATCATGCTATTCAAAATTAGAATATGAAGTTAAAAAAAAAAAAACAAATGCCTAAACTTGTTAGTGGGTTTGGTAATATTTAGTCTTTTGAGGTAAGTACCATCTTTGGTCAGGAAATCTTACATACACTCATTTACTCTTTTGAATTCTGAGGGGATACTCAAAAACTTGGGTCTAACTACTGCCTTGCAGGTTATTGTAACTCAAACTTTTAAAAGAAACTCAAAGTATATAAAAACTTAAAAATGCAAAAGGTCAAAGACACTCATCAAAAATTTAAAAGAAAATAAAGAATGATACAAATAAACCCGATTTAAACTATATTCTTAAAACACTGGTCGGGTCTCCCCAGCCAAAAGATTTAATTTTTAAAGAAATAAGGTTATATATGTGTATAGACTGTTAAAGTTCATTCCATTTTATGTACTCATTTTACTTTCAAAGTAAATAATAATTTTGCACAAGAGGTCTGTAAAGACACTTAAAAACTAGAAACTGAAAATGAAATTTATTAAAAAGGTATTTTCAGGAAACTATTAAACTTTATAGGTCTATCATATTAACATACTTATATTACTTAAGACAAAGCTGTATTTTCAAGAAGACAGCTAAAACTTCTTTGTTTTACAACCATGATTAAAATATGTTTCTTGTCCTAATATTCTAATTCATAGTCAAAAACGCGGTAGCTGCTGATCAAACTTTCCCTTTAACAGTAACCACAAAATCTAAAATTATTTTTTTCTTGGCTCTATAAAACCCAAAACATTCCAAATAAATGTTTAACACAGTAAGAGAAAATAAAAGAAGCAAGTCAGTAGAAAGATGAATAAGCTTTAACTATACACTTAACAATAGGATTTCCATGTATTGCTACCACAAGATGGAGATAAAGTATTTACACATTTTAAAAATTCCCAATTTTATTAAATTACTTGGTATTACTTAGCCTATAATCAGAAATATAGGCTGATCTTCAAGATAATCACTTAATATATGACCAACTTATCTCCAGTTGCTTTTTAAAATTCTTATGATAAAATATAAAGAGATGTGAAGTTTCATGTTTCAATTCATTTTACTCAAGGAGCTACACATAGTAAGATATTCTTTAAAACATTATGAAGAAGGCTACTGTATTCTGCAGCACACATCTATATCACCTCTAGTTTAGTAAATATAAAATAATCTAATGGAGATTTTTAGATAGTAAAATAATATGAAAAAAAACTAAACCTAAAAATATTAATAAAAAAATTCTAATCAATAATAGAGGTCTTTTTCATAATCATATGGGAAAAATAGAAAAGCTCACTATAATTACGTTTTTAAAAAGTATATTAACAGGAGTAAAGCTTTATGGGATCCTTAAGAGAATAAGAGTCTATATTAATACATACACAAATCTTTTTAAAATGCACTAATAATGAGAAATTTTTACACCTGATGTAGAAATGTGCTAAAATAATGTAAACATTCAAATAGTTGCACAAAACTTCATAATTACAGTGTATGTAAGTTAATTTTTTCAACAATAAAAAAGAAACTGTTTCCTCTCACCAAAGCAGCAAGAGTCTAATTCTTCAGTTATAAAACAGAGACCTTTGCACCACACGTTGGTTCTAAGCAATGCAAACATGGGTATCACTGATGCCAGAGTGCCAAGATCCAATCTGTTTAAAACTGGGAAAAGCATTCTTACCAATGTGACTGAAGATGTCAGTCAATGTTGATGAAATAAAAAGGAAAAATGTTTTAATGTTAATGAACATATAAAAGGATTCTGAAAAAAAAAACACTGAGGTCTTTCGTGTTTAGGCACAAGAGGGGAGGATGCTAAATCATGTGTGCCACAGAGGCGATATCCAAAGACAAAAGTGGTAGACAATAATCACAGGTGGATATCAAATAATTCTTGAAAATTTGTCAGTGTTGGATTATTCCAGCACAGGCACTGTCACCTTAAAAACAAACTGAAAGAAAAAAATGAGGATATAAAAGGTATTTAATTAATATGTCTGTAGTTTTAAAAACTCAGATTCATTATCATTTGTAATAATTAACCAAGACAGCCTTTTTGACCAGTCACACTATAACAGAAAATAAAAAACAGACCTCCTAAGTTCAGTAGGTCTACTCTTCCCAAAGACATCTCACTAATTATTTCTACATGTGATGCTGTGTTAAAACTGAACCCCTAGAGGGCAACTGAGCTTCAATTTTTACTTCCTAATAGACTAGAGTTCCTTACCAGTTTATGGATACAATGACCTATTTCCTTACACTTTGGAAATTTTCCTTTAAAACAAAGAAAAAAGAAGAGAAAACTCAGAAATTCCAACATTAATGAAAAAATTTTTATAGGATGCATTGTTTAACAATGATAAATCAAAAATAAAGATGATGGGACTAATTGGGATATTTCTGAATATTGCACATCATGAACAAATATCTGAATATTAACACTCAATAGGAATCAGGTCACAGATAGGAAGGATGTACTTAACAAGTCATGTAATATAAATGCTTTGCATAACTTTACATTCATTAAGTGACATGTTAAAATTTGTAGAAAAAAGTGAAAACCTAATTTCAATAACAAATAACCCTATAAACACTACTCAATATAATTCATCACAAGAAAACCTGTGTTCCTTCTTAATCAAAATATCAAGATGTTTCCTATCTACTTAAGCTAACTTCATTTTATCAAGCAGCAGTGTCAACATTCAAAACAGACCCATGTAAAATACTAACAATATTAAAAAAGTTATTTATCACTGTGAAAAAGTACTAGTTAGGGAGGTCACCAAGCAATATACTTTATTAACAGTACTTCAAATTCAGCCTTTTTTTAGTAAAATTCAGAAATTTGGCATATACTAAGCTAAAACGTATGTATTAACATGACAGTAGAATAGCATGAGCTGGGAACTTACCTGGACAATATGTAGAACGATAACTTGATAGCTTGTTTTAAAAAAAATCAACTTGATAGCTTCTTTTTAAAAATCATGTGTTTTTAAGACCAAAGATTTTTAAATGATCAACTATCTTACTGTGTGTCTGTGTATGTGTTTATGTGTGTGGTTTTTGCAATACGTTCTAAGTAGAACAAACTCATAACTCAACCTATAGATACTTTCTAAATGTAAATGTCCATACATATGTCACTACACAAGCCCCCCTTCCCCACTGTGGAAGTCACCATAACTTCTTTATCTACTTGTGTAGGGAAAGCATCATCATCTTGGTGAGACAGAGAAATGTACACATGCAGGTTAAAGACTTTTTCTATGTTACAGTAATTTTCATTCCTAAATTTATAAAACAGTCATTCACAGTACAACCTGTGTACTCAGGAAACTAAACTGACCACAAATTTTGCTCATTCGGACTAACACTAAATATGAAATCTGACAAATCAAAGAATAAACCGATGGAAAACAGAGAGGAAGAAAAGCCGTATAGAAGTGTAATAAAGGGATGAGCCAGACAATTCGTAAGCTTAAAAAGAGGTCAAGGTTTAAGGTTCCAAGAACATACTTACATTCACCATGTTTCCTAGTAATCCCTAGCCCACTGCAGAAGAACTTGGACTGGCCTAGATAATCTGGGATACTACTTCCATGGTGAACATGAAAAGGAAGGAAAGGTAAATATATACACACAAAAAATAACTAATAAAAACATTAACAATAAAATCATTATAGTTTATACAGATAAGTAAGCTCTGTTATGTAACTTTATAGAAAATAAGCCAGTTGTGGTGGCAATACATGTAATCCCAGCACTCTGGGAAGCTGAGGCAAAAGTTTGAGCCTAGACTCAGCAAGTGCCTGTCTCTTAGATAAATAAAAATAAATTAATAAATAAGGGCAAGTTTG
Organism: Ctenodactylus gundi; assembly: GCA_004027205.1. NCBI lineage: Eukaryota > Metazoa > Chordata > Mammalia > Rodentia > Ctenodactylidae > Ctenodactylus > Ctenodactylus gundi. The sequence goes on along the minus strand of PVKB01002429.1, from coordinate 181,758 downwards.
TGGCTGCAGTTCAACGCAAAAGTCCTGAGTTCAATCCCCAGTATTAAAAAAAATAAATAAAATGAATAAAGAGAGTAACATCCACATGGCCTTTTGCTCTGTGCTACTTTCAAGAACTCTGTTCCTTTGTCTAATCAATTATTTTCAATTGTGACTACAAATTCAACACATTTTGGAAGCTTTCTAAAAAATATAGCATTACTTCTCTTTGTGAACAGACGTTTGTACATATTTTTTTACTATTCTTGTTACTGTTTGATCCCACACATAATTCTGATGTACAGGGGGGTTGTCGAAGACCACTGAGGTAGCATATATGTGAGAGACAAATGCAGTTCAATCATGAACCCTCAGTAAGTTCTACCATAAGACACGACAAACTGAAAACCATCTGTGCACACTGGATCAACAAAATATGTGGATAGAAAAGGATGAATCACATGGTGCCTTAATTCAGAGAAACAAGTAAATAGATCGTTCTGGAAGTCATGGATAGAAATCAAATTAAAGCACCCAAATGACGCATATATAAGTCAACCAAGTTATGGTTTCCTGAGGCCAAAATAAAAGGAAAAATGGGTCAGATTTTTCACATTAGAACATAAAGAAGTATGGATATTCAAATCTTCAACAGATATTCTAATATTCAAAAGTTTAAATTTTATGAGCAAGGGACATAACATATGTCTAAAGGTAGTGTGTCAAGCAACGAACAGGATACAACATATCTTAAGTTTGCACTCTTTTCTAATATAGGCTAGGCTTCAGTGTAAGTATACTTTTTAAAGTGGATTCAGATTTTCAAATACCGCCTTGACTCTTCTTCTAAAATGGTCAATTCAATTTGTATAGTTGGGTAAAGAGAAAAGAAACAGCTGTGAATGCATTAATCTGCAACAGGAATAAAACTGTCTGACCGAGTCAATACAGTTTGAATTCCACCATAAGAGGGCTACTATCTACCTGGAAATGGCAGGAAAGAAATCATGAGTTCAAGGATTCAGCAAGCTAAGAAAGACAACTAAAAGAATAGAATAATATTTTATTGCAGGGAACTGGATTCGAATGATGCACTTAATTATTAACCTACAGTTTTACCTACAGCTAGTGAATTACCAATCTTTTATTATATCTGCAAAAGAGGATATTTACAAAAGTTGCTCGTCACTGTATTTATATGCAGAACTTGGCTCTTCGGCAACGTCACAATACAGGTGTGAGTACATGACAGAACCAAGAAACACTTTGTAAAAAACACATGGAGAGGTTCAGAAACTCAAGAGAAAGCTGAGCTTGTGTAGGATTATCTGGAAATCTTGTAGTAAGTCTATTTTAGTCAAGGTATAAAAATGTTTCTTAAGTTTTGAATAGTAAAGGTTAATAAGATAGGAAAAAACATAATGACGGATTCAGGATTAAATTTGTTCTGTATGTTTGAGGTCAGTTCTCATTACAACTGAAGTTTTAAGGTTATGGTGAAGAATTAGAAGGATGAAGTTCAATGTAAATACAGTATTTATACAGTTTAGAGACAGATACAAATATTAGAACTCATATTAGAACTTCTGGAGTTGATTAAGAATGGGAAAAACAGCATGACAATGTAAAATTTAACATTATGAACAGAGAAGTCACCATTAAATTATGAGAACACCATTAAATTATAAGAAGTCTCCTAGATAGATAATAACATAATGACATAATGTTGGTATCTTTTTGTCTTTTGTGCCTTGTGTCTCCTTTGCACTATTCTCATGCTTTGGAGCCATTAGCAGGTAACAGAAGGGTTATGTGAATCCAAGTACTGCAACACCATGACAGCCCTACTGATAACGAACAAGGCTGCTAACGGTGGGTAGCAGAGACAGCATGGACACACTGAACAACGGGATGATTCTCCTAGGTGAAAAGAATAGGATGAGATTTAATCATGCTACTCAAAGAAGCATACAACTTAAAACACAACTGTTTATTAACCAGGATGGAAGTATCCATTTAAGATTTTTGGACGATGGCTAACTGCTGGTGAGTGAAACTTCAGAAGGCAATACCATAAGTAGGAGAGGACTAGCATAAGTTACTCTTAGCTGCTCAGTCATTCTCAGACCACAGAGGGTGTTTCCTTAATTTTGGAGACACAAAGCAAGACATCTGATCTTAAAATCTGACACTTTTAATTTCCCTAAAGACAAAAAAAAAATGCATGCCTAAGGACATCTGTAAAATGAAAAGATCATACCACAGTTAAATCTGTGGGCAGAAGTACTTCCTTTAGTTAATGCTTATTCTCATACAGCTGCCTGCTACTTTAATGCCAGGAGTTACGCTACATTTGACCTAGGAATGAATGTCCTTTTAATATGGCAAACATCAACGTATATCACTGTTAAGTAACAACTGCTTCTAGCTTAAAAAAAAAAAAAAATACAGACAGCCAAACTTTAGAAAGCAAAGTTGTCAATCTTCTATAAAATTAGTATTTGTTCAATTCTTTTTGTAGAAAGTTTTCAGGGAGGGGGAGAAAGACAAGAAGAAACAGAGAAAAGGAAGAAAGGAAGAAAAAGAGGGAGGAAGGGAGGGAGGAAGGGAGGAAAGGAGAAAGAGACAAGAAGAAAAGAGGGTCTTCAGATATTTCCAGTTTCTTATAAGAAACAAAATTTACACTCCTGTCCCAAATTTTTAAGGCAATCCAAATCAATTTTGACTGCCACTCTGCATTTGCAATTTCCCCCAAAGCATAGCACTGCTGTCCGAAGATCATTTTCTTCACTGCTGTGTAGACAGACCATGCCCATTCTCATCTCCGTGTCTGCAATCCTAATCTGTAATCTGAAATGTTTTTCCAGCTCACCTACATTTAGATCATGACACAGATTTTGAAGTCCAGGTAAAACCACATTTCATCGAGTCTAACTAGCCTAAATCAGACTTCAATGGTTTTCATTTTTCCTAAACTAAGATTTTTATTATAAACTTTTTAGGTGGTATAATTCTAGTTAATGAGCCTGGTTTATCTCTGTCTGAACACAAGACCTACAAGTCTCAGATGTCTACTCCACTATAAAACTTCTATGTTCAACAGGTGACAGATATTCAACAAATATTTAATGAAAAATATTTAATGAAAGTACTATTAAATTTAGTTTAATAGTACTAACAGTAATTAATAGTAAATTAAAATTCTGTAAATGAAGAATAATCTTATAAAAAAGTTTTAAATTTTTCTGAAGAAACAAACATCTGATTATCTACTCAACCTTAATTTTTCAGTGAAAAATAACTGACATTTTTTAAAAACTAAAAAAGTGATTCTTTAAAATCATAGTACTATCAACACTTAAAAATAACTGTCATTAACATGTCTCCATAGTATTAATCATAATTTTAACATAAATACTTATGTAACTATCTGATACCATATTTATATTCCATTAAAAAAAAAGACTGTATCAGTGTCACTGGCATTTAACTAGATAGCTTATATGCAGAGTTGGATACATCACTGGGGTTCACAAGTTTAAGAAATTATTAAACCCTTCCTAAATTTTTAAAATTTAGAGCAATTCAGTTAAATTGTTAGTCTGGAGATTCTCTCAACAAAGAGTCTTATTGCAAGTATTTTAGGCTCTGTGAGCTATCTTGTCTCTATTGCATTTACTCAATTCTAAACTGGCGACATAAAAGCAACCACAGACAATGCAAATGAGCATGTCCATGCTCCAGGAAAGCTTCTGTACGGGAACAGGCAGCAGGCTAGTTTTGGCCCTCAGGCTATATGAAAACAACATACTGCTGTGACGAGTATCTCATATCATCAATGTACTGAACTAACCATTGCAAGTGGATGCATCTCATATCCTATGGCTAGCCCATAACTTATATAAGCAATCAAGTTCTTGACATCTCGATTTTTGGCAACATTATATAACATATGGCACTTTAACATCTTTAGGCATATTTTTATTGGACATCTTTGATCATTGCCTTAAGATAAAATTCTACTAGTAGAACTATCAGGTCACAGTAGCCACATTTATTAATTTTTACAAATGTTCTAAAATGCTAAAATAAATTCTAAAATACCAAAATAAATTCTACCATAAGCTCTTTCCATAACGTAGTACTGATTTTTGTATTCCTATGCAACAATGTATATATCTATCTCTTCAAAATGCTGTCAACGCTATAAATTACATTTTTTCTTACCCATTAAAAATTATATTTTTCTTTACCATGTAGAGGAATACAATTCAATATTTGTTTACATTTTTAAAATACATAACATTGATACTCAATTAAAGCAACAAATCTTAATTATACCAGCTGATGAAATACATAGTATCAGTGGTGCAATGACCACCAACAAACACAAGTCACTTCAAAGTTCCTTTAGTGTCCCTTTCCAGTCATTACCGGCCCGAACTCATCCAACAGCAGTGCAACAGCTGTTTGAATTAGCCTTTCCTATTCTAGAACAGCCATGAATATTGCCTGCTCTAGAACACACTATTTTAAGAGTATGCACTCTTGTATTCATTTTATTTCAGTTAGCATAATAGTTTGAATTTTACCCCTGCTGTTGTAAACACGGTATTTTGTTCCATTTTTACTGCTGAACAATAATCCACTGCACGACTACACCCCAATTAGTCTAGTCACTTTCCTTTTGAGATAAATGTCAGCTGGTTTATGGAGTGCGGTGCTATCATGAACAAGCTTCACACGGCAGTTTCCCACACCGCTACTCCCTTTCCTGAATGACTGATTATCCTCCAATGTTTTTTGTTTCTCTCTCTCTCTCTCTCTCTCTCTCTCTCTCTCTCTCTCTCTCTCTCTCTCGACATCTTCAGGTTGCTTTTCATACTTTGTTCATAGGTTCACAGCTTTTTCTTTTTTTGCAAAAAGGACTGTGTGTTAGTGCTAACTGGCTTTCCAAAAGCAGAACTTCTCTACTATGAATTTATAAACTTCAGTAAATTTATAGGTTAATATAGTTATTAAAATGACTAAAATGTATAACTGAATGAAAAAAATAAATATTCTTAATGTTTAACAATATAAAACTGTTCCAAATTGGTATATTTTGATGATTTTTTAAACTTGCTATTTACTCCTTTAGCAGGTCTAAGAATCCTTAGACACTGAGGATATCACATCTTTGTCATATATGCTAAGTGCATTTTTCTAGTTAATGATCTTTCAATTATATTTATAGTACATGATACATAAAAATTTCCACTTCTATAGTTTCTGGTTTTTCTGTTATAAAGTAAAACTTGATTCATTATATTCTTCATAAGAAACACTATTTACAATACATGATACACAAAAAATTATAATGTGGTATGTGAGTTTTTCTACTATAAAGTAAAACCTGATGTATTATAGTCTTTATAAGAAATACATACTCATTATCTACCTTCTTCTTATATTTCATGTTTTTTAAAATAAATTTGGCATACTCCCAAGTCATATGGAAAACTACTTAACGTTATCGACTAAAATTGATATTATGTACATTCTATGAACCATAATCTTACTTCCAGGTATATATCCAACAAAAAATCATGTTTATGGATACCAAAAGACATGAACAAGAATGTTAATATAGTCATTATTAGTAAAAAAAAAAAGTTGGAGATAACCTAAATATGTACTATGGTAGAATGAATACATAAATTAGAGCATATGCATACAACGGTACTACATTGCAACAGAGATGAAGGATGCATTTGTATAAACAAACACATGTATAAGTCTAGCAAATATAATGTTCACTGCAAACTCAAATCGGTGGTTATTTTGAAGCAAGTGGGAGAGGGTAGGATTTGGAAGGATCAGAAAGAAGGCTGGTTTCTAAAAAAGAATGAAATCACATAGTGTGAAGAAAAATAGATACAATTTGAGACCACACGTTAAGCAAAAATATCACACATAGAAATTTGATGTAAGGTTTCCAGTCTATTGAAACCAAAGTGATAAATAAGTAAAAACACAAATGAGAAATGATAGGAAGCAAAAAGGCAAGTTTACATTTTGGAGTTTTGGAAAGGGACTGGGGTGAGGAAAAGGAAGGTTAGAGGGGGAAAAGGGATTTAAAAACAATCAATATATTCCATACATACATTTGAATCCCCCAAAATTATTCTAATTACTGCATATAATATAACATATATAACAACTAATTTTATCATTAATAAATTGTAAAAGATTTGCTTCTGGTAATAGCCACTTCTTGACTTCAATAGTGGCTAAACAGGTCATATTCAGTGATATTTTATCAAACTATAGATGTAAAAATTGTACATGCAGGATATAAAGGATTATTTAAACAAAGAACACATTTTTCTTTTGAAGAATATGAAATACCATATAAGAAATCAACACACTGAAGAGACAACTGCATGCATATGTTCCCTGTAGCTCCAGTCACAGTAACCAAGACGCAGAAATAACCAAAGTGTGCATTAGCTGATGAAAAGATAAAAAAGTGGTATATGGACAAAAATCAAACACTATTTAGTCATCTAAAAGAATGAAATCTCTTATTTTCAGCAATTTGGATGTGAAATGAAATAAACTAAACACAGAAAAATAATTATTTAAATAAGATAACTTATTTCACTTGTATGTGCAATCTAAAAAGTTGATCTTCTAGAAATCCATAGCAAAATTGTGGTTAACAGAGGCTGGGGAGAGAAGGAGAGAAAGAAGTCATTTATAATTCAACCTTTTCCTCCATATATCCAGATATTTATTATTAAATTTGGTTTTCATTTTTCCCAAAAATAAGTAAAATTTAGTTAGATTATACCATGTTTATTATTTTTGTCATGCCTTTTTGAGGGGTGTGAAATATCAGACCTAGAGTCTCACATACCAGGCAAAAAACATTCTACGACTGAGATACATTCCAGCCCCAATTGTGCTTTCCTTTACATTGCAAATGAATACCTGTTAATAATGGCTCATCAAGTTAACAATAAGTCGCCGCATATTTATTTATAAAATGTATGAATAACAAAAATAAAGATTCCATCTCAGTAAAAACTAATTGTCAAAGAAATAGATAATAGCAATTATGAACTACAAACTAAACCAAATACTTACATTTAACATACAATTTAATTATGCTATGTATGCATGAATTCAAGTTACAATTTTAAATGAATTTGTAACTAGTACATAAAAAGTGGACTTACTAATAAGATAATATGACGTTTTGGCAAATTTCTACATTTTGCAATGTTTAAATCAGGTTAAACTAATTTACCTCTTCAAACATCTACCTTTTTACACTTATTTTTTCTAATCAAAATGTACATTATTTTTATCTCTAGTAACTACTACTAGCATGCCACAACATTTTCTTCTGATGTAACCCTGACTTATTATTCATTAATCAATCTTTCTCTGTCTCTCCTCCCTCCTACTCTCCCAGCCTCAGGTCACCACTATTCTACCACAGATTCTGTAAGATCAACTTTTTTACATTCTACATACAAATGAAATAAGGGAGTAGCTGTCTTTCTACACATGGTTTACTTCATTTAGCAACCATGTTGCTGAAAATGACAGGATTACATTAGAGCTGGAAAGTGTTCCATTGTGTCCACATACCACATTTTCTTTACTCTTTCATCAGCTAATAGACACTTTTGTTGCTTCTACTTCTTTCCTGTGACTAGTGCTATAAGAAACATGAGAGTGCAGGTGTCTCTTCAAGGTGCTGATTTAAGTTTCTTTGGGTGAAGGCATTTTCACTCAGTTAATGGCTTATACTTTGTACATGTTGGTTATAGCCCAGAAGAATGTTAGGTACAATGTAATAAATATTCAAAAATACCTAAAAATACCAGGCAAAGCATATCATCACTTGCAAAATCTACCTGGGAATCTTCAGGACCTACAAGATCTTAAACAATTTGGCCTCCCATCATTCTGCTAAACTTTCCCCTTTTCATTCTATCCTACATTCATTCCACTCTCATGATAAAGCCAAATGATGTAACAATTCTTTCTTTTCTACTCTTTTTTCTTTCTTTCACTTTCTCTCTTCCTTCCTCAATCTAAAGTGGGTACTGAACCCACTTAAGATGGAGCTATACCCCCGGCCCTTTCAAATTTTTATTTATTTTTATTTTGAGGCTAGATTTCACTAGGTTGCTCAGGCTGGGCTTGAACTTGAGATCCTCCTGCTTCAGCTTCTCTGAGTGCTGGGATTGCAGGCACATTTCATCACATCAAGCTACCCCATAATTTCTGACTGAGCTCATTTACGATGTTGTTAAGCAGATACTATGAATGGATTAAAGCTGATAAACTGTATCTGCTATTTGAAATACAAATGATCCGTTATAATGGAAAGAGACCTACACCAGGAATTAAGATAACTGAATTATAATAATGGCTCTGCTGTATTAGCAAGTTTTATTATACTGACTAGAAAATCTAGTCTCTTTAATCAGGTATGAGACCACATCTTTTTATTCCCAATGTAACTAGAGCCATATATTGCACATAACAATACTAAACAATAGCTCACCAAACCCACAAACTGGTGTAGTTATAGCTTATTTTGGAAGAAAGTGGCCTATGTGGAATTTTAAAAGAAAAATCAAGGAAAAATGTTAGTTTTTAATATATGAATATCCAAGTAGAACATATGTATTGAGTGCACTCTAAGAGAACTTTCACTATTTACAAAATATTAGAATTATCACAGTTATGTATTCCGTTTTCATCTTTTAAGGAGTTATTGAATTTTATTTAGGCTAACAAAATGTTTTCAAAATATGTCTAATAGATGCTTCAAAGTTAACATATCTGAAACTAAACTCCTTTGCATCCACCTTCAAAAAATATCCTGGATATAAATATTATCATCCCGTCCACCACCACCTGTTATACAGATCATTTCAATCACAGTCTTCTGGCAACCCTGACTTTGTCTTGTCCCTATTCCCTACTCTATGCACAACAATAAGTGCTATTAAATTATAAATCAGACTCTGTCTCACTAGACTGCTCAAAGTTACCATTGTTTTTAACTGTTCTCCACAGTACTTGGGAATCCTCACGACCTACAAGATCTTAAACAATTTGGCCTCCCATCATTCTGCTAAACTTTGCCCTTTTCATTCTATCCTACATTCATTCCACTCTAACCACAGTGACCTTTTTGGTGTTTCATGAACTCCTGGTGCCTCAAGGTCTTAGCGTGTACTATTTTTTGCTGCTCGAATCACTCCCGAGACTGATGTATGTCACTCCTTTAGCTTCTTCAAGATTTTTGTCCAAATATAATTTTCTCAGTGAGACCACACTGCCTATTAAAAACTAGAGCCACACTCCAACACCAACTGTCTCCAGTGCCTTAACTCAACTTCCTTTTTCCCCAGGACAGTTATATATTTACATATATACTATACATTTCCTTTCCTTTCACTGAATTATAAGGTCAATATGAAAAAGATTTTTGTCTGTTTCCTGTTCATATGACAATTGACATACAAGAAAGTATGAATAATTTTAAGTACTATGTCTCATATAAACCTAAGGTTCTACTCAAATGAATCTGAAAATTTTTCTCTTGTAAAAATATGGCTTTTGTGATGTAATAATTGACTAACATTAATATGTATGCAAATAACATTATCAAACACTAACATAAAAAAGAAAACTAATGCATTAAAAGTATTTTGAAACCTGAACTTATGTATGAGTCTCAGAATAAAATATCAACCTTATTTAATTGAAAAATATTCTAAAAATCTGATTATATCATAACAAAGCATTACTATTATAATTATTTCTTTATGCAGTACAGGATTTATTCTATACTCTGCACCCCTCAAAGAAGAAAATGACAAAAATTAACTGAAAGAAGGTAAGCACTAGGGTGCAATTATAACGCACAACTTTCAATTTAAAACCTGTATCTCAGTTACTTTTTGTTGCTGTGACTCAATACCCAACATCCACAAATTTAGGGGAGGAAAGGTTTATTTTAGCTCACAATTTCAGAAGGTCACAGTCCATCCAGGGGCAGCAAGCAGCAATGGAAGTACATGGCAGAAACAGAGAGGTGGGAGGCAGTTTCTCATGACATCACAAAGAGGAAGCCAAGTCAAGGCAAGATGATACTAGTTGAGACTAGTCCTCCAAGAAAGGCAGGAAGCAGCTTATATATCTTTCTAGGTATCATTCCAGTTATCAGCTCTTCCTGGATCCAGGTGTGGAAAGTGTAATAAACCCCCAAACATGCTGTTAATTCAACTTACATGACTATAATCTAATTTACATGCCTGTAATCCATCCCTCCAGACTAGGTCCCAATTTCCCAACAGCACATGGTTCTACAGACAATATATAGCATTCAATACATGAGACGTTTGGGGAATATTCCAGATCTAAATCACAATAATCTGCTTCGCAAAAATACTGAATGTTGTTTTTATGTTTGATTCTATAAAGTGTAACAAAATTAAACAATAGAAACTGCATTTACCTGTTTTAGACTACAGTTCAAAGCATATTTCAATCCCACCAAGAAGACTAATCATTTTTACAGTGATTCTAAATCTACCTATCTAATATATTAGTGTTCTCTACAAATTAAACTACCTCCTTTGTTATTTTTCCAACAAATATACAAGATACCTGTAAGAATATATTTCAGTCAAAATATGTACAATTATCTGTCTCGGTTGCTTTCTCATTGCTGGGACACAATACCTGACACTCACAACATAAGACAGGAAATCTTTATTTCAGCTCAGTTTCAGGAGATCTTAAGACCATTCATGGTCTGGTGGCATTGGTGGAAGGGCTTGGCAAAGGGCCTAGTGGAGAAAAGCTAATGAGTCTACAGTAGACAGGAAACAGAATGAGAGAGGAAGGGTGGAACTAGCATATATCCTTCCAGGTCATGTCCCTCCAGGTAAGCCCCAGTGACCAGCTCCTTACAACTAAACCCTACCTCTTCACGGTACAGGAGTCGATATATTAACAATCATGTTGCATCACCCTCCAATTATGAGGCTCTTGAGGCCATTATAGATCCAAACCATAACATGATCTCTGGGTATTTATACAAAATTTGCCAGTGTCAGGCTCTCATTACAAAGAATATCAATCAAAGTGGAGCATCATCATGAAATTAGTGTGATCTTATATTCATATTTTAAATACAAAGGTATAGTACTATTTAAAAACCACAACTGATTTTGGATTAATTTCTTATAATACAAAAAGATTTAGATTTATAATAAAAAACACTGACAGTTGAGGTCTAAAAGTAATAAAAATTTACTAAAGGAGTAGTGTCAGAAATGCTAAATCATATTTTATAATATTGTTTTATATTTTAATAATAGTTTATTTCAAGCTATGTCACTCTTTCCTTTTGTTTTCAGATATAGATTTTTCACAATTATACCTTCAAGAGTATTAGTTTTTAAAGATATCCCTTTATCAGGACAAAAATTCCTGCTTATTTTGTCATTTAAACATATGGCATTTAAAGATTTCATTTTCTTCTGAAATTATAATTTTCACTTTTCTCTGAGGCAAGAAAACCAGTCATTTTATTCAAGGATATTTATATTTAATTACACAAAATATTCTTGCAAAACTGTCCTGTCATCTAAACAAGCCATCCAAACAATCACAATAGCTACTAAGTCCAATAATAGGACTATGAGTTAACAAATATGAGAACCAATGAATCAATATGTAGTGGCCATCATATACTTTGTTCAGTTGTTTTAAAAATAATTCAACTATATACCTAAAAGATATATACAAATATTGCTAATTATTTTTTATTATGCTCATGTACAGAAAAGACTTAATCTGGCAGGCATAATACTGTTATCCTCAGACAAACTGTTTGCAAGGTTGACTCTCAGCTATGTGGATTTTGGGAACACTCCCACCATTGCCTAATTCATACGAGTGGCTCACTGAGCCCAAGTGTCTGTGCAGAACCTCATGTTCCTTCAGGGAATCTGAAATTTTGGTACAAATAAGGCAAAGGTTGCCCATACAACCAACTCCCAGTAAAATCTCTGGGGACTGAGTCTTAACAAGCTTCCCTAGAAGACAGTACTTCACATGTGTCGTTACAATTCAGTGATGAAGGAATTAAACACAACTTAAGGGTCACTACGGGGTTAGGACTTTTGGAAGATTGTACTCAGTTTCTTCTGAACTTTATGCCATGAGCCTTTTATCTTTGTTGATTGCACTTCATCTATTTTAGTTATGATAAATCTTAGCCATGGTTATAGTTATACATTGAGTCTTATAAATCCTCCTAGCAAATCACTGAATTTTAGCCGGTGGTGAGGGATTCATGACACAGGTCTGTAAAAATCCCAAGAGCAGCAACTGTGCTTGTATTATTCTCTTAATATATCCAAACCAATCTAAAGGGTGTGGTATCTCCACTCAACTGTTAGTTAATATTATCCAACTGATTAAATGATCCAATATATGTGACAAAAAATGGTATAGTTAAAAGAATAAAGGAAAAGTTTTTGGCAGGTTCAAGTTGCATAGTTGGACAGAGACTGATTATGTATTGTCTGTAGCCCTCCAACCAGCAAAATTACTAAAGTATATCCTAAAGTGTTCTTAATCTGATATTCATTTTGTCTAATTATGTATCTTTGAAGTTCAGCAAAAACATAATAATGGTACTTCAATACTGTGTGCATGTCAGAGGAGGGCAAATATTTTATCAAGTTTCTGTGTTATTTACCTACAGCTCCTTGGTATTTCAATGACACAACCAATCATGCTCCCGTGTATTTTATGTAATTACTTCAAAACTAACTCTACACTACATATTGGCCAAAACATCAAGAAGGCTGCAACAGAAACACAAAAGAAACATGAAAATAAAGTAAAAGAGGTCCAAGAGAAGAAATGAGTCACGGAGCAGGACAGGACAGCTAGGTTAAAGAAAGTTCCATGCCATCCCTGATAGCAATGTATTTTTTTTTTTTGTCTTAATTTGTCACAGTAAGAAGAAAGAAAGGTTCTTACTATTTGAATCATCATTATGCAAGATACAGATTTTGTATCAGATGTTAACTATGCACCTAAAAAATGTGTTTTTTTAATAAAACAGAACAATTCAGTGACTTTCTCTTATGTAGCTATTCCCAGAAGAAAATTTTAGTACCAGAATATATACTTTACCAGAAAATGTGACAAAAAGTATCTTTAAAATATTACTAATAAAGAAAATATAAATCATTGAGTTGCTACAGTGAAACAGCTAGAAAAGGTAGACAGTTGAAGACAATCTCCAGAATTAATCAAGCCATCTCCCTAAAGCACAATTTGATAACATGTAAGTCTAGAAAGAGAATGATTCCCTCATCAATTGACTAAAAGAGATATCTGTTTTGCTTTAGTGAGGTGAGGAAAGTATATCAGAGTTAGAAAGATCTGAACCTTGTAGACTTTTGCATGAGTTTCACTCATTCTTAACATGTTGAGTGAGTAGAAGTCTACTTATGTATGTCAGTCATTTATTCTAGTGGCATTACTCAATGCCAGTGTCACATTACTAGCAAAAGAAAACTAACATAAAGTTGAATTTTAATCCATAGCTTTTCTTTTGAAAATAATTTATAATCCTGTCAAAGTTTTCAAATAGTATGAGCAGGATTCTACATTGTAAGTATGTACTTTCTACAATCCACCTTTGCTAGTCAATCAAAGTTACATTTCAAAAGAAAAATAGTAGGTAATAGCTTTCTCTTTAAAAAGAAGCATATACAATTCTATCTCTTACATTTAAAAAGTATTTTATAAAGACTTTCAAACCAATATACAGTTTAGTCATATAAACACTGCTTGTTACTCAATAGCTGAGATTTTCCTTGTCATCAAGTTATAGTTTACGTTGTATTGAAATGGCTCAATTACTACCACTATATATAAACTGACTGTAGAATCAGAATAATGCAATCACAGATTTTAAAAAGTACTAGAATATATAACAATGAAACATTCTAAATGTTATTTGCTATTGACAAATTTTAATTGTGTTTAAACATCAGGTGAGATGTACAACTCAGACTAAATCAGTATAAAATAAAAACCAATAGCATATAGATAATAAAGGTATCATGGAGGCTGGTTAAAAATTTATAATTAAAAGAGAACTAGTAAGAATATAGCAAACTGACTGAAATTGATATTCATTAGGGGACTCTTAACATCAATAGGGAGCATTTGGACTCTGTGGTCTTTATCAGTGTCCCAGCTGGTAATGGTTGAAGGTTAATGCCTTACCCCATTCTGTTCAATTTTCTATCCTAATTAGCCCTCCAAATCTATAGCTGTGAGCACCAAGTGTCTGTGCTCAAAAGAAACTAATTAATGCTAGCAAATTAGATCAAGTCCAAAGATCCAACAGCCAAACTCTTAGTTAAATGCTCCTTGTTAATAGGAAGTGTAGCTGTCAATAACTGCTGTTGGTGACTATAATGAGGCATCCTTCTTTCACTGAAAGTGATTTCATTTCTCTTTGTCCCTGGAAAAGCTGTTCTCTCCCTTCACAAGCCTAAGTTGCTGTCAGTCTGACCCAATTCTTATGATCAACTGGGTTGAAATGACATGAAAAAAAAATTACATACAAGAGCTTTTTTACATAATCATGTTTCAAGCATTTAGCAGAAAGTTGAATCACTTATTAAAATTCCTATATCTTTATCCAGAACCATACAATTAGCATACATAATACTCTTAAGTAAAATCCTCTAATTATTTAATAAACAAAGGTACAAACAACAAATAAGCTACAATGGAAATGTTCTGATTCTAAATTATGCCTAACTATTAAGCTTAAATGTGGCTCTCTTTATTAGTTTAGCTTTCTTCTGCTGCAAAGTTATGTATACTCTTTCCTAATTGACATGATTAAACAGGGAAAATATTATTATTCTTTGATAGGATAATCAATTTTAAAACATTATTTTGACCACATGGCCTAATCAATTATGATTACCTATGACAGAAATATCAAAAAATCAATTATTAGTGTACATTCTCATAAGAGCAAATGCATTAAAATAACATAAATGAATCTCCAATTTTAAGATGCTTTCAGTCTTCAGAAGATTGTTAAGTATAAACTTTTTTTTAATTTGTTCCATCAAATACCCAAGATTTTATAAGGAACAAAACATTAAACACTTTCCCATACATTATTAAGGAGTTGCTATGTAACATAAATACATATTTTAACGTTATATTCTATTATCTCATTTCATAAACCAAAAACAAACTTTCACTGATTAAGAATAAAGAGGCACCTCGGAAACATAGACATATTCATATTTTCATCTGAATCACATCAGTACAAGTTAAATATATAATTGAGTTAGCTACTTTTCTTTCATTTTAGGCTTTGGGATAATGTGTTATAAAACAGAATAAACACAGTTTGTAACTTTAGACTATCAATAACTTGTGAATTTTCCTAGTAGTGAAAAGTTAATCCTATAACTTTTAATTTTCATCCTCCCTCACCTGAATCAGGATATGTATTTTATAATGTCCTGGGAAGCAGGTGGATGATTACCTCTTGAGACTATCAGCATGACACCTGACAGTGCCAGATGTGCAGTGAACCCTGCCCATTAGGTGCCAATAGGTTAATTCCTCCTGACACCTGCGATGGGGGCTGAAAGAAAATACTTGATTAAACTCCTTAGGCAGAGCAAACCAAGAGTAATACCATAGTATAAATACTTATTATAATTACTAAGTTATAGACGGATCTAAAAATGGAATAGATCACAATACGTCATTTAACTTAAGAAACAAAAATGACTATCAGCACAATTTTTAGTGTAAGGAATTACTCTAATTTACTGCCTCTCGCAGTTAACTGGAAAGGTTACCACTAAGGGATACAGGCTGGGACAGGAACAGAAATGTAGAGCAGGAAAGCCCTTGTCACTTTGACAAGAAATGTATTTGCACAAAATGCTCAACTCCATTGTAAACCTTAAATTCTGCACTTGTACATATCAATAAAATGAGGGGGAAAAAAAAGAAATGTTCAAGCATGCAAACATTACTGACAATTCTATGTACATAGAGTTGATACAGCTTGGCTCCCCTAAAAAAGTCTGCAGGAAAACTTCAGCCCATTATCATCACTAGAATTAGATTATACAGGCATATTTAAAATTAAAAAATATTTTTCAAAGGAAGCATGCACTATGCACATGTGGTTAAATAGTGTATGTATTTACATAAATATCTTCCACTTAGACACAAAACAAAGCAAAACATATACAGACAACACATACAGACAACACACCCACATACCAACAGACACCTAAATCTTACTATGACTCCATTAACAATTCAATAAGACGACACTAAAGAAAATTACTTTAGAATATTTGTGAATATGCTGATAGATGAAAAACAGATACAAGTCCTAGTTGACATTTGCTTTTTCCTGATCAAAAATCACAAGAATAACTTACCTCTACAGAATGCTTACACCAAGTTTTTTTTTCAATGTTCAACTATATTTCTGAGAAAGAAAAGGTATTTTAACTAGTAATTTGGGGGGATATTTTAAATTGTAAATGAATTGAACACTGCCTGGAAGTTAGTTCTGAAAGCTGAAATATGGATATCTCAGTGAAATGGTGAGAAGCAATTCATACATATTAATTCACTTACGACTTGATTCTGAGGCTAAGGATTAGATTCAGATCATATTATTAAAAATTGAATTTGATCTTCATATGAATATTTGAACCTTACCTTGAACTTGTTCAGAACACCTCTCTTTGGCCTTTTCTCTCATTATCTTGGGGATCAAAACATCTTTTTCAACATGTCTGAGATGCTGATCTGAAAATAAAATCTGTTTTATAATAAAGTCTTAAATTACATGATAAAAACACACAGTAATAATACAATAAAAGATTATGAAAATATATTTAAATGATTATCTGCTAAAACATTTTAGCCACTAAAAATCATTCTGAGTAAGTTTTGATAACAACAAAATGAAGGACATTGGTGACACCTTCCTAAAAAGTTCTGCAAACTATACTGCAACACTTCATAACAAATTCCATGTAGACTGGTCAAAATTAAGGTTAAATCATCATCATTTACTTTCACAATTTACAAAAAGATAATTTTCATTAATACTAAGATCCAAGGACAGATGAAGAGATTCAAAATTAACAAACACTTCAGTAGCTTTTCTATTTAGCATTAAAAATAGTGTAGGAATGCAGTGTATACTTTCAAGACTACTTCTATCTTCACCTAGTAATGTGACACCTGGGCTGAACCAGACAAGAAAGGGTTCCATTAAGAGTATAAACCAGCTCATCTACACACAGGCTTTTGGTTTGGCATCTTACAGTGAGAAAGAATGTCTAAGGATCAAGCACTTGAAGACAACCAAGTAAAAGCCATTTGATCTTTTATAAACTTGTCATGCAAGCCAACCAACACTATTCTTACTACAATAAATGATATCAAGTCATTAAAGATAGTCAACCAACACTATTCCTGCTACAATATATATCAAGTCATTAACATCAGATGAGGGAGTAGGCTGCAGATTCCATTCCTCGTGTCAAGGCCACATTACAAAATAGTATGAAGAATGGGAAATAATGTTATAATTATCTTCGTAAAACAGAATCCAGAAAAATATAGAACACACTCTGATAAAATAAAAATGTTGCCCATACGTAAAACATGTAAGGCTTATGTGAAAAATTTACAAGTAAATTTACATTTCAAAACTGCAAAGTACTTTAACAAACTTACGAACTAACTTGACCCAACATTTAAAGAATACTCCACTCCATAATAGCAGAAATTTTACCAAAATAAACCATAATGTGGCTATAAAACAGATCTCAATAAATTTTAAAGAATTTTGGGCTTTCTTAGTAAGCACAAGGCCCTGAGGTCAATTCCCCAGAACCACACAAAGTTGAGTGTGATAGCACATGCCTGTAATCCCTGCTCTGGAGAGGCTGAGACAGGAGTATTGCTGTGAGTCCAAAGATGGCCTGGGCTACAGAGCAAGACCTTGTCTCAAAAAAAAAAAAAAAAAAAATATATATATATATATATATATATATAGATATACAGATATGTAAATATATAATAAAATAAAATTGAAAGATGTAAAGCTATATAAAGGTACAGTAACATGAAATTAGGAATCAAAAACAAATATTCTTATTATCTCCAAATATCTGTAGGCTAAAAAACACATTTTGAAATACCCATGGGTCTAAGAAGATATCAAGAGAAATTAGAAAATGTTTTGGGTTGAATAAAAATGAAAACACAATATTAAAATTGTATGTGATTTCCATAAAAGAGTACTTTTACTTCCAAGGCAATTCATAGAACTAAAAGCCTATGTAGAAAAAAAAGAAAGTTCTTAGCCAACTCAAGCTGTACCTTGAAAACCAGAAAATGGATAAACAAAGAAAACAGAAAGAAATGATAAAAATCAAAAAAATTATTAAAATAAAAAACACAGCTAACAAGAACATCAGAATTAAAATCACGGAAAACAAGTTCAAGATTATTAAAATTAATAAACCACTAACTGGTCTGCTCAAGAAATAAGTAAAAAATTTCAAAACATCAAAAATGATACATTTTAAATGAATAGTAAGAAATATCATATAAAGATTCAGACTAATAAATATGACAACTAAAATAATACAAACACATCCCTAAAATTTTTTTAAAAAATTCACCCAAATACACACAGATACTCATTACAGCCCTGTATTTATTTTTTTTTTAAGATTTGTATTTAAAAGAAAAACATCAGGTCCAGAATGCTTCCTTGGTGACTAACTAGACATTTAAGAAAAAAAAAAATCTAGACAAATTCTTCTTCTAGAAAATTACTCTCAGGCCAACACTACCCTGATACCAATTCAAGACAATGATACAACAAAGAGTATCTCTAAATTCCTTATAAATACAAATGTAAAAATCTTAATGAAAGATTAGTAAATTGCATCTCATAATGCATGAAAAAATATAATTCTTTACAAACAAGTAAGGTTTATCACAGGATTAAAAGTGCACCTAACATTCAAAGTCATAAAGTAGAAACCACCATCCTGTAACTTAAAACAAATTTTTTAAATGATTATCACAGTAGACACAGAAAATACAAAGAACAAAAATCCAACATTAACCCCTAATAAAAATTCTCAGTTAAGCAGTAATAGAAGAAAACTTTTTCAATATGATAAACAGCATCTTACAAGGAAAAGCACACAGCTAAAACCATACTTAATGG
This sequence comes from Ctenodactylus gundi, assembly GCA_004027205.1. Taxonomy (NCBI): domain Eukaryota; kingdom Metazoa; phylum Chordata; class Mammalia; order Rodentia; family Ctenodactylidae; genus Ctenodactylus; species Ctenodactylus gundi. Next base: position 162,410 of record PVKB01002429.1, on the reverse strand, counting down.
TGAAACACAGAATATTCTCCCCAAGATGGTCCCCAGATTAGAAAGGAATAAATAAAACTGTAGCTAGCTGTTTAAATTTTAAAAAATTATCTACCCAGAAAATCAGAAAAGAATACACACTAAAAAGAAAAACCCTACTAGTATAAGATATTTTAGCCAACCTGGTAGATGTGAATCAATTTACATAAAAAAAATCAGAGAACAAAAAAAAAAAAAAAAAACCTCAAAAGAAACAATCCAATTTGGAAAATTGTACAGAGAGGTATTAAACTATTCTTATTTTTTCTGAATTTTTAAAATTTGTTTCTACCTGGGCCTGGTGGCACATGCCTGCAATCCTAGCAGTTTGCGAGGCTGAGGCAAAAGAACCCCAAGTTCAAGTCCAGGCAGGGCAACTCAGGAACTTATCAAGACTCTGTTTCCGAATTAAAAGTAAAAGTGGGTTATGGATGTAGCTCAGAGTACAACAACCACCACCACCAAATAATAACAGCAATAATAATGAAGTAAAAACTAAACAAAAATTATAGCAATCTCAACATATATGAAGGTAATACGAAAAGTAACTAGATAAAGAGATATGGTTAAGCAATTTCGGTAGTAACTCTTACATTCTACCTGAATGGTAAAATGTTTATAAAAATAGAATGAAAAACTGTGTGTGCATACTGTAATTTCTAGTGCAAAAAAAGCCCCTAAAATATTTCAAGTAAAAAAATGTAATAAACAAGTTAAAGAGAATATTTAAAAACTAATAGCAAAATATTTTCTCTGAGTAATGGTATCACCTATAAAACAGTAACAGAGAGATAACAGAAAAATCTAACGGTTGGTAATTAAAATGCAGAATCCTACATGACCCACAGGTCAGAGAAGTGTCTACCGCAATCACGTAGGTAGAGTACTGATATTATTAGAACTATCAAACAAGCATAACAAAATATCGTCCCACTATCAATACACTAAACAAATTAGTCAATAAGGAAATAAAAGTTTTTTTAAAAAATCATGACAGAGCAACTATCTAAACTAAAAAATAAATCAACCTGAATACACTGAACTACTTTACATTGCTCACTAAAATTAATTTGCCATGAATAACAAAAAAATATATAAAATACAGAGATTATTAAACAAAGATAAAAGTCAATTCCTTAGAGCAAAGATTTATTAGAGAATACAGATCTTAAACATAAAACAAAAATAAAGCAGACTTTACCAAATATGACATCTCTGTTCATCAAAAAAACACTGCTAACAAAAGTAAAAAGCAAGGCACAGATCAGAAGAAAAAATTTACTAAATGTACATGTATGAAAACAAGAACTTCAGTACAAAAGATAGGAAGAACTCCTATGCATCAATAGCAAAGACATAATCTAGTAATAATGGGCAAAAAATTAAATTGATATTTCACTACAATTGAAAATTTTAAAAATAGAAAAAGGCAATAAAAATTATTAATCATTAATAAAATACAAATGAAACTCATGGTACATTTCATAACTATCAGAATGGGTAAAACTAAAAACACTGACAACACTACACAATGGAGCCAATGTAAAACAACCAGGACTTTCATAGATTGATGATGGGAGTGTGAAGTGATAAACTTCTCAGGAAAACTGCTTGTTGGCTAAAAAGGTTAAACATACACTAAATCTATGTTCCATTACTACGTATTAATTTGAAATTAAATGAAAATATATGGCCAAAAAGCAACTTGTACAAATCTGTTTATGGAAGCATTATTCAAAACAGCAAAAAATTACTTAGGAATATAAAAATATTACTGGTATCTACTACTAAGAGTAGTACTAATACACTCAATCACCATGGATGAATCTAAAAATCAAGAAGCCAGACACAAAAGTACATACTATATGGCTCAAGAACACACAAAATTAATCTATAGTAATACGCATTAGAACAATCTTATCTATGTCAGTTGAGGACACTCTCTCTTGCATATCTTGATTGGTGAATACATTTCTAAAAACTTAAAATCTATAAATGTGACTGGCCATTTATCTCAATTTAACTGTTTACCTTAAAAAGATAAAACCAATACTCAGAGAAGAGATATTCACATAACTATTGGAAATTAAAGAACTCAATATGCAATTAAGTCTTACATTTTTTCTCCTTAAAGTTATTGCTTGTCTCTTAACATTTATTTCTATGAGTAAAAGTATTTTTCCATAAATAACATCCTATAATTATTTATTGCTAGTGGACAGGTTATGTTTTTATAATCTTCTTATAGTCAGCAGGCCTGCCTTTACTTTCAATCTGCTGACAGATTCTCTTCCAACTTTTATGTAGACAATCATAGGGACAGATCTGCATCTTCTTTTTAAATTCTATTCTTCAAGAAAATAATGAATTTTAACTACCTATTTGGGATACTCAAATTTTGTTCAGAATTTTTTTCTGTTATCTTTACGTTGACATTTACCTTGAATTTTATTTTCATACTGTTTTGGTATCAAAGTCAATCATTTAAATAATAAGTTTGCGACCATTCCCATCCTTTGTATTCTCCAGAGTAATCTGTACGGGTTAGGTTAAGTGAGCATCTCTTATCTACAACATCAGGGAATAGAAGTGTTTCGGATTTAGGGTTTTTCCAGATTGATTTTGGAATTTTTGCATATACTTTACTAGTCAACAATTCCACATTGTACATTTTCACATAAACATTATTACCAGTCCTCCACAGTTTAGTAGAAGCTACCTATCATAGTTTCATGGATCAACTTAAGTAAGCAACAGCCGCCATCATTCAAGTGAACACTAACCCAGATGTTGCTGTAAAAGTATTTTGCACATTTAAGTAAAGATTACCCAAAATAATTTGGGTAGGACTGATTCAATCTGTCAAAAGACCTTAGCAGACACGAGCATTTCTTTAACAACTCTTGCTGACTGAAGTTCAGCTCCTGACCAAGAGTTCCAAGCTTGCCTTGCCCCACATCCAGATTTGCCCAGCCGGCCCCCACAATCACCAAAGATAATTTCTTGAAATAAATCTGTAATATACAAATACAGGTTTATAAGCATATAAAACTGTATTTCCCATTGGTTTCTCTGGTGAACCCTTTTTTATGCTCCACTTATTAGGGCTTTGTTTTGGTGTACATAAAAAAAATGTAGTTACATTCCGAACTGATTGAATTTTGTAAGGACTTTTACTTATTCTTTAGTTAGCCACAGTTTTACACTATCCATCTCATTTAAAATTTCAAAATAATTACATGAAAGTCTTCACATTGTTTTTTCCCTCTTTAGCACAACTATAGCTGTATCCCAATTTTCAAAGCGTATATCAGAAATAGACGAATTTTCTGTTAAATTTAAAGCGTAAATATCTTAAACTCTGCAGGCTACACAATAGGTACATTATGCTTTTATTTTTTTAACAATACATAAATGTTAGCAAACCAACTGGTCATGACAACACATATCTGTAAACTCAGCTCTTTTAGAAGCAAAGGCAAGAGGACCATGAGCTGAAGTCCAGCCTGGGCAATTTAGTAACTTAATGAGATTCTGTTTCAAAATCAATAAATAGACAAAAATAAAAGGCTGGTGATGTGTTTCAATGGGTTCCTGAAGGGTTCAACCCCAGTGCCAGGGGGTGGCATGACAATGAGCAATCACTAACCATTTCTAGATTCCAAGCCTTAAAGCCTTACTAGATTTGGCTACAGGCCAGTTAACTGAACTCTATACTAAACTATTCATTTATGTATTCTCTTTTTCTTAGTTTTGCTTCAGAAACAGCCAGAAGATTAGGGGGAAAAATTAGTTCATAAAAGGAATTGGAAATAAAGACGCAGGGAAAAGGACAGATTCAAAAGAAGGCTCTTAAAGAACAGTGGGGTCTGATGAAACTGAGGAAAAGGGATGATTGAAGGAGGCTCTCTGTTTTCTGGTTCCCAGCAAAATGATATGCTCACTGAAGTAGACCAAGTACTGTCGTGGACATGATGAATTTTAATTGCTTACGAGATAACTTGTTGAGTGTAAAGCTAGTGTCCACTTGAAGAAAAATAATAAAACTATAATTATTTCTACATATTCCTTTTCCTTGTTTATGGCATATATTATAATTAGGCATCAATAATTAACATATAGTTACTGATAAAACTCAAATCAATATACTTATCTTTTTAGAAAACCAATTTCAAAGTTTTACCCCTTCCTTTCATATATGTAGATTTAAATGATACAACTTATACATTATGTGCCCAGGTCATACCATTTTTCTGGATCAGTTCTATGAATATAGCTTTGTTATAGAGAAGCCTTTTCCCATACATAAAAAAATTATTTTTATTAAGAACTCTAAGTTATGAGTTATATTCTACCAAATACATTTCTAAAGGGCTTCCAAAAACTCCTTCTGATTAATCTTCTAATACCTCCCAAGGCAAAGACACAATTCTAGAACTATATGAATGTTGATTTCAATTTTCCAAACACAGAATTAAATCAAAAACAACAGTTATAAATTCATAAATTCAGCTTAAGATTTTTTCATTTGATAGAATTTCAACCACTAATTGGAATTAACTATAACATTACACATACTTCAAAGCTATCTTCAATGCTACAAATATTATGAGTTTGATACTTCTATCTCTAACACTGCAAACTGATTTGCTTAGTGTGAATTTCATATGTACACATTTGTTATAGATTTGAATGAAAGCCTCCTACAAAATCAAATTCTGGAAGCTTGCTACTATATTGTCACATAAATTTATACAAAGAAACAGGATAACACCAGGAAACTATCCAAAGCTTGAATTTCTCATCATTCCATCATCACCTGAAAGTCAATTTTCTCCTTCTTTCACTGGCTGAATCTGTTAATTCAGATTTTGTTTTGAGGCTTATATATTCTAGCATATGGCAGTACTAGATTATAAGGCTACTGACAACAGCATTTGCTATGAATCCAAAGGATAGCAGTGAAGCAAATTAGGATAATACAGAATCTTCAATAGGAAAGAATGTGACATTTAAAAGACAGGATATGTCTTTTCAATAATAAAAAATATTCTGATGTAACTAATTTGGTTCTTAAATTAATGCCACTTTTCTATAAACTTCCTAGTTAACTTTATTTCTGAAAACATCCCCATGCTATTGTTTACTCTGATGAACAAACAAGAAAACTGCTTGGAATTACTCTGCAAAAGTATTCTCATCAGCCAACAGTTTCTGACCTTATTCTTCTCTTTTGCTACCTTCTAAGAGACCCAAAAGGAAGGGCTCAGACAGTACAGTAAGATCATGTTTCTCCACATCACCTCCTCCTTAAGCGTTCTATGAGAGAAAGCTAGGGCGACTCCTGCTCTTTCCACATAGATATGGAAGTTCACAACCTTATGGCAAGCTTCTGCTAATTTGTTCATACTTTCCTGCTATGATAATGGTGTAAAACGAGAAAGGAAGTCCAGGAGAGGTGTTACATTGGGAAAAGAATAGAGATCAATGTTCTTTACATCTTCTTCCCTTCAGGCCTCATTTGAATTGACAAAACAAAAAGAGAAGTCAAAAGTAGGTGAAACCTTCCCTCAATACTAAGGCCAGTCTCTGGCTATGACACAAGCTTTTTCAGGTAAGTAAGGTAATTCCACTTCACATATAAAGTATAGGCTCAGAGGTGAAGTGACCTAAGCCAACAATGAATCTGGCATTGTCAAGATCAGGTAACACAGGTCTCCTATCTTCCTTGGATACCACCTTGCATACGGGGCAGTGGCCTACTTAAGGAAACTTTAGCAGACAAAGTTGAGTGAGCCCCTACAGTTGTGTCAAAGCACATAGACAACCCCTGGACGCTGAGGCTATGTGTCTCAGAAATATCAGTTGATAAAAGCAAAACAGAAAACTCCACAGTTCTCACTTTTTTTTTTTAATCAGAAAGTAATGAATGCCAAATGGAATTCTGATTCTTACCATGGTGGCAACAACTTGTCAGTTAGCTAAAAAAGTACTTTCAAAGACAAGAAACATCAAAGAATTGGGTCAACTAACAACAACCTAAATTTTCTATAAGCTTAAATTCTTACAAAATATAGAAATCCCACCAGTGATATACGTGTGTTTATTTCTGCTTAACTTCTGGGTCAAATGCTACCTATATGGCACAACAATATGCTTCACCTGAACTTCTGTGCCCTCTCAGCTTTCACTGTCAGCGACAACCTCCTTCACACTAGACATGCTCATTTTCCAAAAGCACTTACTTCTTGGACCTCAGATTCTGCAGATTACTAGGTGTGAAAACTTCTTTCACCCACATTATCTTAATAAAGAGAAGGCTAAAAGGGATAACAAACATAAAAGTATACCAAAGCAGGAACTCAAGTTATGCAATAAATCATGCCAAATTTAGAAAGGGGTTGCAATACCTGCAGCCATAATTTCTTAAATGAACAAGTTCCATTTATCTGCTAGAACTCTGAGATTATCTTTACCCACAAACACAATCACTCACTGGTATGTAACTAACAAACAAAAAACAATATATGGGGAACAGAAACAGGAATTTGATAAAGAAATAGTGACAGCTTGCTCATGGCCTACTTAGCAATATACTGCATGACCTATTTTTCCCACATTTAAATATAGAAAATGGTAGAATTCTATCAATCATATGAATATTTCTCAATGCTTTTGTCTACTATATCTTGCCCATGTAATACCTTGGTAATGGGTATAGGAGTTATTTTTACTTTGAGAAGTTACTTGTTCATTTCAAAGGCCCTGCTTTTGCTCAAATGATCTTCCTTGATGTGGCCTTCAGAGCCAGAATGCTAAAGCAGAAAATTTAGACCCATAGTACATACAACTTTTTTTGAAGAAGATAGGATAGCATTTTTTCAGTATAATCAATTACCACCATCATCAGATTATATCTGGCTCAACTTTGGCTGAAATTTACATTCACTTTCCACACAAATATTTGACAATAAGGGAATATTTACATTAATTTATTATAGCATCCCTAGGAAGCTTTAAAGCAATTTCAAAAATATCCTGAAAAATGATAATAATCCTGAACACAGTATAAAGGATGCAAAGGTAACTAATTGCTCTTATTCCTCCAGAAGCAGTCTTATAATATTTTATCTCTACAAATACCATTTATGATGTTTACTTCTCAGTGCCTACTACCATCTCTAATTGTATTCTGCCCACATTCTCAATTTACTGATAATTGCCCAGTACTACCTTCCAGCAACTTGACCTCAACCTAAATTTCCTACAACTTGAAATATCACTTGCCACTCCATTAGTTATTTTCTTATCAGGAAAATTAGCTTACATTCGATACAGAAGTACAGTAAATATGCACAGAAAGAAGGAATGGTCAAAGGAACTGTACCATTATAAAAACATCTCATTTAAAAGAAGGTTTGAAAAACTAACCTCAAAATAATACTCTAACATTACACAGAAAATAAATGGTAAAACCAAATTCCAGTTCAGTCATCTGCCTTGATTATCTGGCTTTTAAATTCTTAGTTTTCTTTATCAAAGTTTACTTATTTAAAATCCAACTCAGTATTTCCTCATCTCAAAGTTCCTTACCACAGCAACCAAGTGATTTCTCTTTCTTCTAATTGGTGTAGATTTCACCTGCACCAATTTTATCACTTTAACCACATCTGAATTTATGCCATATCATACCATATTATCTATTCAGTCTTCTTTACCTGCTAGATCAGTAGTAGCTATGAAGTGAATAGAACTGTCCAGGTGGAAAACATAGCTCAGTGGTTACAGAGCTTGCCTACTATGTGCAAGGCCCTGGGTTTCATTTCCCAGCATCACATAAAAATTAGCCAGGTGTAATGGCACACACCTGTAATCCCAGCACATGAGAGCTGAAGCAGCAGGACTGCTGTGAGTTCAGGACCAGCCCGGACAACAGAGCAAAACCCTTCCCCACCCCACCCCCCCCAAAAAAAAAAATCATGTTAAAGTTTTAAGCTCCATTGTCACTATTTGTAGATAGTGCTTTCAGGAGGTAACTAAGGTCAAGTGAGGTTACAAGGGTGGGGTCCTAATCCATTAGGACTGGTGGCTTTATAAAAGGCAGAAACAAAAATGGTCGCACCCTCTACCATATGAAGATAGAGAGTGTGGCCATCTGAAAACCAAGCAATGCTCACCAGCATCTAAAATAGTGGGAACTTTTTGGTCATGGGTTCTGCAGCCTCCAGAGGATAAAAAAATAAATTTCTATTGTTCAACTAACTAACCTAGTCTACAGCATTATAAAATTTTAAAGTTTGGTTCCCACTTAGACCACTTAAATCAGAAACACTGGGGTAAATCTCAGGCATTGGTATTTTTTCCCCACTATTTTTATTAATATACAGATGTAATACGTAGTATTTACAATGAATTTGGGTGTTTCGTACATCTATGTATCACATCGACTTTACAATCCCTTCCCATTTTCTACCCTCCCACGCCCTCCCTGTCCCTTCTCTCGGCTCCGGCTATCACTTCGTATGGTTCCAAAGAATGTCTGTGTTCTGGGTTTTCCAAGTCCGAGAAACCACATAGTGTTTAACATATTAATCTTCTGCACCTAAGTCATTTCACTTAAGTCACCACTCTACCTCAGCTTCCTATTCCTCTAATGGGTTCGCAGTAGTTAGATCTTGATATCTCTTCTCTGAATCCAACCAATCCCTTCATTGGGATATTCACCAAAAGTTTTTGTATTTTCCTCTATCTTTGTTGTTATTGTTACACCTGGCCTTACCCACCAGTTCCCATTAGAAAATAACTATAAGCATGTAGTTCAAAAGACTAGTTAATTTGGGAAAGAGAAAAAATAAATAGATACATAAAATTCAACTGCCTTAGCTGAATACTGGAAGGTGCATATTTGTACATTCACAAGGTTATCTTTACATCAATCAGTTTCCTTAGGGTAAACTTTCATTAGGCATTGGTATTTTTAAAACTCTAAATAATTAGTACATAACATGCAGCTGTATTAAGCACTACTGCACGAAACACTTATTATTTAATTAGAAATTAATTCTTTGTCACCTCTACTCTTGGAATACTATTTGAGTATTTAACAAATAACATGTATATTTAAGAGATTTCAACATTTTACGGTAACAGATATTTTACTAACAAATCCTTATTAGGTTCCTATTATACACCAAAACACTCTAGGGACTGTGCATACAATAATGAGTAATACAGGCAAGCTTCCTTATTTTTGCAACATAAATATATCAAACATTATGTTCTCAATTAGTTATACTTAGATAATTAACATATCCTTTGATCTGTAAAAATCTTCCACTAACAGTTTTTTTTTTTAACAAAATCACAATGCGAAAGTAAACACCAGGTCTTAAAAAAACTTTCCCATTAATCTCCTTACTTTGAAATATGAAAGCATGTAATACAGGACCTATGGGGGAAAGGTTAATTTGGGAATCAGTGTTCTTATTTGGGGGTAATTTTGTTTGGTTCACTTATATCAAGTACTAGTTAAAAGTTCTCATTTTATGACAACTGTAAGCACAGAGATTTCTACAAATATGTTACTAACACTCTTGAAAATAATGTTACTAATTCAATCAATGGATTTTTTTTCTGTGAACCTTTTGTACTAAGAATCTCTTGAGATAAATGATACTCAGAATCATAAAAGTTAAGTCTTGAAGAAACTTTAGCAGATACCTGAAATATCTTACTGTTCCTAATTCTCAACCCTTACATTATATATGTAAATACAAAGTCTGAAACAAGATTTCATTCTTGCTAACTTCAAGTTTTGGAAGTCCACAACTGTGTCCTACAGTCTGGTGGGCAGTATCCTGCTGATTAGGCCTATCCACACTAGGCACCAAACCTCTAATAAACTTAGAGGTGAAAAATGTGTACTACTCAGGTTGAATCTCTTTATTGTCCATGTTTTTCTTTATTTCCCAAATTGTTTTCTTACATATAACACCTCACATTGATAGGACTCATGTTATTTCTCAACGAAAAAAATTCACATCTACAAATAAATATTATACCTAACTCATGTAATTTTTACTGTTTTTTTTTTTTTAACTCAGGACTGGTAACTATCAGAAAAAAAAGTCACATATGAATTTCATTCTAAGGAAATGAGAGCAAAAAAATGAACAAGAATTGGACTTGGAAATGAACACAGTATAAATTCTAGAGAAAAGAACAGCATGCCCAATGGCCCAGAGGCCAACACACAGGCCAAATAAAGGTAGCTTGGAAAATGTTAGGTACACGGCGCGCAAATGTTATTCAACGTTTCTAAGTACACTCTTGTCATACTTCACAAAATGCAGTAAATGTGCGCATGTACCCTTTCTTATCTGACACATCATTGTCTAAACTCTCACTACCCAATAGATTCAAGATAGCTTAAGACAATGTTTTCCCTCTTATAATAGCAGAGAATGTCGGGGGATTCATATCTCAGTCTTCTCAGGCCTGCCACTAGGCATAATATCCATTTAGTTTTCCTTGCTGCTGCCCTTCTTCCAAATCCTGCAATAACCAGTGACTGACAGATGACACAAAAGCACAGCTCCCTGACTTACAAGGCAAGACAAACTATATACCTGGTGCACCTGAGATAATTAAGCAGAAACTACATTTTCCTTCTACTTCTGCTTTTCTCTCCAGTTTCTCTTACTTCCTTCCCTTTTTTCCTAAAGTCATTCCATTAACAAGTCACTTGCATGTAAAACATCCAACTGATACCTAGGTATTTTGCCAAAATCTTGTTCTCTAACATGTTCTCTAGATAAAAAGAACCACGGTTTCTCAAAGAAATACTAATTCTATGGTTGAGCCAAAGCAAATACATGGTGAAGCGTAAAAGGAAAAATGATGCTCAAAAGCTTATTACACAGATAGAGAAGTTCACATGAAGGAACCACGCACTGGTCATATGTCAGAAAATTTTAATGCACACTAATACAGTATAAACCACTGAAAAATAAAGAGTTCATGAGTCCATACCAATAGTACTTTAAAAAAAAATCTTCATAAACAAAAGAATAAAGAACAGTGGTCTCCTGCTTACAGAAAAATGTCAATATTCCTCTAGTAAAAGTGGAAGGTATGTGTGGAGATAGAAAATGAAAAATTGACACCATCGTCAAGTAACAGACATGTAAACAGTACTAAGTGGCTGTCCCACAGATTACTTATTGTTACAATGGGGGAAAATGGAAAAAAAAAAATAGGAGAAAAACTTTGAGTGGGTGATCAAAATTAACATTACAAGAAACAGACACCACAAGACTCCTAATGCAATAGCCTGGTGCCTTATTTACTTTTTTCCTGCTGGGACAGAATACCTGGCATCCACAATTTAAGGGAGACATATTATTAGCTCACAGTTTTAGGTCACAGTCCTTAAATGGGAAGCCGGCACAGTGGAAACACACAGTTGGGTTCTGCCAGAGTTCTTCATAGCATGGCAGATGGGGAAGCCAAGTCCACAAGGAAAGGCAGACCAGCACGCATCCCTGCAAGTCAAGCCCCAGGCGTTCTCCCCTTCCAGTCAGGCCCCATCTCCCATACTGTATACATAGGTAATCCATGACATCCAAATATATAAGGCTTTTGGGGGACACTACAGATCCAAACCATAACACCTGGGGAGACACATCATCACTTATGCAACATTCAACTTAGTATGCATAAACTCAATCACAAGTGGGATCAGCAAAAATACAAGGAGTGTTCGAGTTATTACTCTTTAACTAAAAACTCGCCATGTCTTCCCACTGTTCTCACCTTAAAATGTTTTACAGAATGTTTCATGATTCATAACACAAAGCCCTCCTCTGCCACAGCATATACTTTTCCTTGATCTCAACTCTATTTTTTTTCTTTTTCTTTTTTTTTTTTTTTTTTTTTTTTTTTTTTTTTTTTTTTTTTTTTTTTTTTTTTTTTTTTTTTTTTTTTGAGACAGTGTCTTGCTCTATAGCCCAGGCCAGTCTGGAACTCACAGCAATCCTCCTGCCTCAGGTTCCCTAGTGCTGGGATTCTAGGCATGCGTGCATCACCACGCCAAGCTTATATGACATTGGGGAATCAAACTCTTTGAACTCGGGTACTTACTATAGGCAAGAGTTCTAACCACTAAGCATTCCCTCCAGGCCCCTTAACTTTTTCTTACGCTCTTAAATCAGCATTTTTTCTAATTTCACTGAGCAACCAATCAGAAGGTCACTGATCTGGTAAGACAAAAACAATATATTTTGTATGCAGAGCAAATATACTATTAGTTTAAAATACACAAAATGCTGAAGTTAACTAGTTTTTTAGTTCTGAACTACTAATAAATGTTTTAGCTAAGAAGATACTCAAAAAGTATATATAATGTACATCTAAAAATATACTCATGAAATTCGGAGGCAATAATAAAACCAAAAAATTTCCAATCAACTCCATAATCTTTTACACAATCACATAATGCTAAGAAAAAAAATTCTCAAATATGCTTCGATATATAACTTAAATGTACAACTGTACTTAACAAGTAAATATAAAAACAAGTTCTAAGAATAGTACCCCAAAGCTAATCTACCCACACCCCCCACAGGAACTACCAAACCCCAGCAAGCCAATTACTCTAAGAGCCACCAGTGATATCCTGTTAAGGCGCATACAACTTAAACACTCATGAGGTGCCATAAAGTTCCTCCACCCACTTTCTACTCCAAGGTCCCTCTCATTGCCCCATTGTCTTTCATCAGATTCCTGGAAGAAAACACCAATGTAGGGAGACATGTGGATGGACACAGATAGACAGACAACACACACATACACACACACACACACACACACACACACACACACAATTTTAAAAACTTCCCTTGTACTTTTGCTCCATCTTGCAAATTATAAATTACTATTAGAACTGACCGAGAAAGAGACATCTCTTACCCTTCAAATAACAAAGAAAGTAGGTGGACGAGAAATTAATCCATTTACTAGAGAAAGCAAAAATTCAAAGTTTCAGGTCCAGGTTTCTATTGTCTGGGAACACAAACATGTCATAAAAGATATCACTGGATATTCTTTAATACCTGTAATTACTAGACTAGCTTTACACCTTGTTGAGGCAAAGTTTAATCTCTAGAACTTTGTCAAATAACAATTGTGGGTCAGAAAAAAACACAAGCCCAAAGTTGGCTCTGTTGTAAACTAGACATTTTTATATCTAGGGCAGCAACCTATGAGATTGGCTAGGTCTATAGCTTCTCAAATGCTTCTGAACTAATGTTTACATTTTACTGATTTCTTCACAAATCAATGAGTTGAAGAAAATCAACACATGTTCATTTTATATTTGAGTCATAACTTTATCTTTTTGAAAATTATACTTTAGCAAGCACCAATCAAACATTTCTTCCTACAGATGATCATATGATATACATATTTTAAAAACTTTAAAATTTTTAATTACCTAAGTTTGACTAGATTTTTGAAATACACAATGCTTGTAGAAAGGATTATAAATTGGCAGAGGACTGTAAAACAGAATAAGACTACACTTAGGTCCAATTATAGGAGAATGAGCCATACTGTAAATTCTTTCAAGATTACTACAAGATCAAAGGTCCCATTATGGCTCAAAATGTAAGAATTTCCTCTAAGAACAGAGGTTACACTGACCAAAAAAAAAAAAAAAAAAAAAAAAAAAAAAAAAAAAAAAAAAAAAAAAAAAAAAAAAAAAAAAAAAAGAGGACAAGTCAATAAAACTGGCAGAATTCTTTGCGTAAGAGAACTTTATAAAATAAATCTGAATGTGTAAGAGTACAACCTCAGCATGTTTTGAAAGCTTCATCTTTCCCACAGTCACTTGGCCTCCAACTTTTTATCCCTGCAAACTGTAATAGAAAATAAGGAACATAATTATGTTTGAGAAACCTACAAACAGTGCAGTTGCTATAACCTCTACATTAACCAAATGAGAATAGTTGTAAGTAAAAGTACAGTTAAGAATGAGGATATGGGGCTGGAGGAATGGCTCAGCACTTAAAGCAATTGCCTAGCAAGTGCTAAGTCAAGTGCTAAGTAGCTGAGTTAGATTCCCCAGCAGCACATAAGCCCAGTGTGATGGCACACACCTGTAATCCCAGCACTTAGGGAGGCGGAGGCAGGAGGATTTCGGTGAGTCCAAGGCCAGCCTGGACTCCATAATGAGTTCAGGACCAGCCTGGGCTACACAGCAAGACCCTGACTCAAAAAAAAAAAAAAGAAAGAAAGAAAGAAAGAAAGAAAGAAAAGAAAGAAAGAAAGGAAAAGGAAAAAAGAAAAGAAAAATTAAAAAGAATAAGAATGTAATTGTATTTCATTCTTGGGTTCAGGTATGGACAAAAGATAAACCTACAAAGCTGGCTAAAAAGTGCTCCCAATTGCAAATCAAACTTAAGTAAAGATCTCAAAAAAATGCAATATAAGCAAATGGGAAAACATCCTTTGCTATTTATACATCATTTGACAAAATTATTCATGCATTTGGTATGAGCACATCCTATTGTCAAGTGTAAAATGCAATATAATATCAAATGTGAATCTAAGTTTCAATTTATGAACCAGACAAAAACAAGTTTTCTAGGAGGGGTTATTTTTTAATACATAGAGTTCTGCAAGTGAGACGGGTAAGACATTACTGGAGAAGAGCTTCCTACTTCTTCGACTACATTTTCTTACTTTCCATTTTTTCCAAATTTACTGTCAAACTTTCCAACAAACATGTAGCTAGATTTGAGCATCATCATGTGCTTGGCTGGTAAAGTAAGAAGTAATGAAAATATCTCTGATCCTTCCCCTTCCCTCGCCATCCTTATCTTAGACAACAGCAAACAGGTCCCGTCAATTTCTCCTGCAGAATATTCAATGGCCACTCTTAATACCACCACCTTCAAACAAAATACATACATTTGGCAGGAACACTGCTTCCACTCATGGCTCCTCTATAGTATATCCTACTACTGATGCCAGGGTCACAAAGATAAACCAATTACATTATGTCACTGCTCACTTCAAGAGCTCCAACTGCCTTCTGAGAACATGAGAAAAAAATCTTGGAAGCATCTATTACTCTGCTCCTACCTGCAATGCCAACATTTGCTAGAGCATCTCTGGACTCTAGCCAGAAGTCCAATGAAACATTTTTAAGCTTTGATACTTCCATGCTCCTTCCCTAGCTGTTCATATGACCGTTCTCTCATCCATCAGCTTCCAATCAAGTGACCCTTCCTCACAGAGCTCCTCACTACCTAAGGCGTTCCTGTCTTCACCATCTACCAAATGGCACTTACTGCATATTTTCCTAATCACTGTTCATGAGTGTATGTTCTTATACAAGAGATGGTAAGAACTGCTTTCTTTCCATTGTGAGGAGGGATCCTGTTTGTCCTATACACTATCTTTCCCAGGGCCCAGAACAATAATGGCACATACTATGCCCTAACAAGTTACTCGATTAACCAATAAATACTCAAATGGTGGCATCATCTACCACAGTGAATTGAAACTAAAATCATCTGTGTTCTAGCCTGACTTGGCTAAACCAGAAATCAACTACGTGGCCTTAGAGATGCTACCTAATCAGAGTTTGTTATCAAGTGTAACTATTAATAAACAGAAGCAGAGCTGCTGGAATGGGTCAGTGGTTAAAGCACTTACCAAGTAAGTGCTAAGTCAAGGGCTAAGTACCTGAGTTCGATTCCCCAGCACCACATATGGCATGGGCATGGCAGCCCACGCCTGTAATCCCAGCAACTGGGAGACTGAGAAAGGAGGAATGCTGTGAGTCCAAAGCCAACCTGGGCTCCACAGCGAGTTCAGGATCAGCTTGGGCAAAAAAACAGAAGAAAGTGGCAACAATAAACATAAAGGGTCTTTTCTTCTCAATTGTCTTACCTGTCTAAATTCAGTACAGACATGTGAAAGCCTTTAAACTCTCCTGTCAGTTTTCTTGTATGAGATTATTTTAAAGTCACTTCCAGTTCAAAATTATCAAAGTAGATGGACTCAACATCAACTTTCCTTAATAACCCCACATTACATCCCTTCTTCCTCTATGAGTCAATTCATCTAAAATATGACATAGGAGGACACTTTTGCTCATGCTGCTGTTGCTTCCTGAATTCAAACCACCAGCAGTCACACCCCTCAAACCTGAGATCACGTGCTGACTGCTACCTGGTCTGTGCCCAGCACAGATCATGATATGACAAGATCTCTCTACGTTCCCGAATTCATTCACGCTCCCTGATATTAACACTACCTGCTTGGACTAAGTTTACTTCTCTGGGCCTGTTTCCTAATCTGTAAAATGGTGATTAAAAACCTACTATACTACCTTTCATATAAATTTATGCACTTATATATACATAATTCTGGATAAGTATCTTAACAGAACAGCCAATAAATCAGTTGCTACATGTATTTTTCAATCTCCCGGAGAAACTGGAAACCAATTTTTTTCCCTCCAAAGGTTAAATTATCCTCAGATTCTCGAGTTTGCCAATCCATTAAAAAAAAAAAAAAAAAAAAAAAGACTAGACTCCCAGGCATTTCCTCCAAAAACGAAGTTCTGTGTCGATCCCTTACACAGTCCGAAGAAAAATATCGCGGGTGAGCTTCTGCAAGATTTCACGAGGAACTGAATTTCTACTACGTGCGAATGCAAGGGGAGAATCGAGTTCTGTCAAAATAAGAGATTCCGAACTAATAAACTGAGCTCAGGGGTGAACGTGGAGCCCACGAACTACCCTAAAGAAAAATGTAAACTGTGCATCGGCGAGGAAACAGAAAATCTTCTGAGGCATAAGCGTCTAAAGGGGTCTGTGACTCAAAGGGAGGAAAAAAAGATTGAGAGGCCACTAACGCTAGCGGAGATCTTCCTAAGCCACAGAAGAAAGAATATATCCAAAGCCCCTGAATTCAAACCAACCCCGGGGCCGGAAGGAAGCCCTAACAGTCTGCGGGGCGTGAGTCGATGTTGGCGTAGGCCGCTCAGTCCCAGCTCGCGCTTCCCCAGACGACACCCAGCCCGAGCAGGGGGCGCGAGACCCAGGCCGGGCGCTCCCCCAACCACGCTGCCCGCCCCGTACCTGCGGGGTCAAGCGCCATCTCGGCGGGCGGAGAAGGCAGCCGCGCCGCAGCTTGGGGACTGGGGACAGGGACGGGGGGAGCCTAGGCTCGGAGGGAAGCGACGCCGCCCGCAGGTTCCCGCGGGGGGAGAAGGAGGAGGAGGAGGAGGAGGAGGAGGAGGAGCAGGAGGAGGAGGAGGAGGAGCAGGAGGAGGAGGAGGAGCAGGAGGAGGAGGAGGAGGAGGAGCCTAGCGCCCTTGCCGAAACCAAGCCACGTTCCTTTCCGCCTTTCTTCCCGGGTTTCTACTTCCGCCTCGGGCCGCAGGAGCAGCGCAGCGCCGCCTCCCATTACGCCTGCGCCCTGTTGGCCCCGCCCAGAAGCCCGTCGCGGAAGGGGGCGTGGCTGCGCGCGAGCGCTAGGGCGGGACGGTCGCGGACTCGCGCCGCCGGGCCTTGGGAAGAGCGCCACTTGGCTGCGATGCCGCACCTGTGACAAAGGTAACTTGTAGGCTTGTCGCACTGCCCTTCTCCTGGCGCTGGGCCAGAGTCCAGCACCCTCAGAAGAACCAAGTGAAACATCCCGTTCGTTTATTTTTCTATCATTCATTCATAAATTTCTATCGTAAGCCTGCTAGGTTCCAGTCATGATTCTCAGTATGAGGGAGAAACAACTGAGTAAAAATGAAGCCCGTGTATTTGAGACGCAGAGTTAGCAAGGAGGTCAGATATGCGAGCAATAAGCCTTTAAACGGCACGGGCGCGACAGGTGCACAGCTCATTGTACCATAAAGGTGGTAAAGTGTCTGCAGTATCATTATTACTCCTCCAATCAGCGGCCTGTCTGTCCTGGAGGTTAAAATTAAAACGTGAGTGCTAGGAGCACCTCTGTTTTGTGAAACTAGCGCGCACAGTCCACTTTGGGCGCTGTTAAAAATCCAGGCCTGTTCTTTAAAGCTGTTTTGTGAGGAAAATAAAGGAATGTAATAGCCATTTTCCTTAAGAACTTCAACTGCCATCTTCTCAATAGTAGAAACTTTCTAGATGGCGCTGACGCCCACTTCGACTCACCTACCAGCCTTAAGAAGAGATTCCTCCCCAGTTCCACATTTAAATAGCTCGAGCTTCCAAAGGGCGGGGTTCAGTCAGGGGCAGATGGGACAGATGTTTAGAAAAACAAGGAGCAGCTGCTTCTTCTCTGCATGGGATTTAGGGCTTTCAAAATGATCGCCTCCCCACCTACCTGCAGTCCCTCCTTCCCTGCTGCTGCTTCCGCCTGGTCAGTTGGCAGAAGACAGCACAGTTGAGCAGGGCAAGGAGAGTTAGTCTCTGCTCAGTGGGTCTTCTGTTTAAGGGCCTATTTGGGCATGAAGGCCCGTATTACTGTTGTAGGTTAAGGTGCCAAGGTAAAGAATTAATGTTTCACTCAGCCATGCAAGAATATGATCCTTTTCCTTGTGAAGTTTTATTAATGTACATACACACACAGAAAACTCACTCCAGTGCCCCTTTTGTTTTCCTAGAGGTGAAAGTTTTAATTTAGAAAGCAAAAACAAGTCTTCTAGAGGAAATGAGAGGTATAAAAACACAGGTCATACACCCACATTCAAGTAGCCAAGTTAATCTTTATGCAAAAGGATGTCATGGAGAAGGAGGTAAGTTTGGAGACTTTTGCTCTGAGAGAGACCTTCACTTGAATCTTGTAGTGCTATTAGCTTTGTGACTTAAATAAGTCACAACATTTTTCTAGGCATTGCTTTCTAATTCACAAGGAGCAGCTTATTCTTAGGAATAAATATGATACATAAAACTTCTGGAGGACATAATAAAAACTTGGCACTATAGTTTTATATTAAGCAATACTTATCTGTGAAATCATGGATTTTTATGTGCCCACAAAATTGACTGCTAGACATGTCATACCATATGAAGCACAAGCAAAATAGCGTCTTAATGCTTGGTACATGAATTTTTCCATTCTCATAATAAACTAAGAATGTTTGGGGGAAAACAGGCCCTTTGCAATCTAACTAGGAAAGACAAGTCATTTTTTGAAGGCTAACTCTTAGGAACTTAATTGGCAATTGAAAACAGAAGAAAATTTCTAAGGCATCATATTATTATGGACAATTCTCTGTGTAGTAATGACAATAGGAACTTAGAACACATCATGCTAGTTATTGTGGTTTAGATCTCATGTATTTAAATGTTATAGATTGTCTATGGAACCATGTGTTGTTGGGAGAATGGAGCCTAGTCTGGAGGGGTGGACTACGGGCATGTAAATTGGATTAATGGCATGAAAATTGGATTAACGGCATGTAGTGGGGGTTACCACACCTTCCACACCTGGATCCAGGAGGGGCTAATCACTGGGAGGAGACCTGGAAGAATATATAAGCTGCTTTCTGCCTTCCTTGGAGGCTAGTCTCAACTAGTCTCAACTTGCCTGCCTGGTTATGATATCATGAGAAGCTGCCTCCACCTCTGACTCTACCGTGTACTTCACTTGCTGCCGGTCAACCCTGAATGGACTGTGACCTTCTGAAACTGAGCTAAAATGAACCTTTCCTCCACTAAATTTGTGTATTTCAGGTATGCAGTCACAGCAACAGAAAAGTAACTGGGAGTCTAGTCATTAGAAATTAAGTATTATATAGACATAATTCTTAGAGCTCAAATAATCTCTGGCACCTAAAGGCCCATGGTAACTTTTCTGGAAGAATTGAATAACAGGGTAGTTAGGAAAGGCTTGAAAGCTGTACTAAAATTATGCTTGACTTAGAAATATGGGTAACATAGATAAACAGAGAAGACTTTTCATGCTGGGAAAAATACACAAGGGCATCTGGGATTTAAGCTGTTCTTGAAGGACAGGTAGAACATGGATGAGGTGGGGGTTAAAGAATAGAACCATGTGAGCGAAAAGCACAACAGTGGGGGCACAAGTGTAGTTAGCAGGCCTGTGGAAAATAATGCCTTTTAAAACATTTTATCTGAGAAATTGGGAAGCTACACTATTTATAAATAAAATGATGTTAGAAGAAGCCAGATGCCCAAAGCCTTAAACTTTGGAGTCTAGAATGTTTGAAGCTATTGCTACTAGCAGTCTAGAGTTATCAAAAGGTAAATAGAAAATTATTATTGTGATCAACACTATGAAGGTATTCTGTAAAATTTTTATGCAGGATGGACTTAAGCAGCAAGGAAACAACTAAAAAGTGAGCAGAAAAGTAAGAAGGCTATTATATTTCATACAAAATATGGAAAGATCCTAAACTAGGTAGGATAGTTAAAATTAGTGTTGTAGTTTGGATCTGGAATGTCCCACAAAAGCCTCATCTGTTTGGATGTTGTGGAATACCTGGAAACCCTATATTGTTAAGATGTGGGTTCTGGTAGGAAGAGGCAGAACACTGGGGTTTGACTGGTAGGGTCTGGTCACTGGGGCTTGACCCGGAAGGAGAAGATCACTGGGGCATGATGTGGAAGGATAGATGCTAGCTCTGCCTTTTCTTGCTCACTTAGCTTCCAGTCTGCCGTTCTATGAATGGCTTTTCTTGCATCTGGGCCTCAGCCCTGTGTTTTCAGTATTGCCAGCCACCCATTAATGGAGCTCACTCCATTCTGAAACACATTCTGAAACCGTGAGATAAAATTAGTCTTTCCTCCCTTACATTGTGGATGTTGGATGTATGCCCCAACAACGAAAAAATAACTGAGACGACAGGTAAAGAAAAAGATGGATCTGAGAGTAGTTGCACAGGAAGAATCTATACCTTACAATTAGACTTATAAAACTTGCATACAACTGCATGTGCAAGACATTTTCTAGGCAATTTTTTTCTTTGGCAAATGTGTAATGACAAACAGATAAGAAAATTATGACAATGTGCCTAGTCACACCTAAAATAATCTGCCCTTGATTCTCATTTCTGAGGTAGATACCAGGCAAAATTAGGTAGGAGGGAATTTTATTTTTATTTTACTTTATTTTTTGAGACAGGGTCTCGTTCTGTAGTCCAGGCTGATCCTGAACTCACTATGGAGCCTAGACTGGCCTTGGACTCGGCATTTCACCTGTCAGCCTCCTGAGTGCTGGGATTACAGGCATGCGCCACCACACCCAGCTTGTGTGGTGCTGGGGAGTAGAACTTGGGTACTTAGCACTTGACTTAGTGCTTGCTAAGCAAGCGCTTTAACCGTTGAGCCATTCCTCTAGCCCAGGAGGGAATTTTAGTAAGCCAGGGAAACAGTAAATACGCATGGATCCCTTGAAGGCAAGGAGCAATGAAATATTTATTATGTAAATTAGACATTAAAAATAAACATACAGATAAGTGTGTTTGTATCTGTGTGTCCTCTTTAATATCTAAGGAACATGCAAATAGTAAAAAATAACCTTATTTATCAAGTCAATTCTGATTAGTTCTAGCACTGCTTACTGTTATATATTCATATGCCATTAATGTATTCAACTAGTCAGAAAATGGTCAATTCACTTAAAGCTTCAGAATGAGACTTCCAGACAGTAGCACTGTTATGACCTGTATTTAAATAAGTAACAATCAAACTTAGAAGAATATTGGAAGTCTCATTTCTACCAGTGGGTGGAGTTTTGAAATAGTTTTTGGCTAGATCACTAGCCAAGTATTTCAGTACTCCACGTGCTTTCTGAGCCACATGATTTAAACCCCAGTCCCTATGGTCTGTGCACCCTCTGATTTGAGTGGACTTCAATCCAATCAACCCTTGTTTCAGTAATACATTGTTTTCTGGGTCTGCTGTAACAAAACACCAGAGTCTGGGTATCATAATAACCGAAATTTATTTCCCATAATTGAAGACTCAGATCAGGGTGTCAGCAGCATTGGTTTATCTAAGATTTTACTTTTTGTCTTGTTAAAACCCACATTCTCTCTGTCTTCAGCAAAGAGAAGAGCTCAACTCCATAGCTAAGAGATTTATTCCTGTTATTGAATATATCTTTTTATGTACTTTCCCACTTCAGGATGATACTCAGTAAATCATTTAGACTCTTCAGGCTGTTTCCTCAGTTGTAAAAATGGAACACATTCAGCATAATTCATTTTATTATTATATAACATACACAGTAAAGATGACCTATTATAAACACTGGTGGTGTCTGGCACTGAGTAGACTGTTCATTAATTGTTACTATGAGAATTATCTGTTAGGTCTTCCCTTTTCACTTTTGAAGAACTGTTCTTTTGAGCTATTATTACATTGTGCATAGCTTTTTAAAAGTTTAATTGTTCAGAACTAGCCTGCCTTCATCATTGAAATCTAGGTAATGCTGTGTTTGAATCAGTACGTGAGACATTCTTTAAATGAACAGAGGAGATTTAGCAGTGTGCCCTATCACTTATCAAGTGAGGAAAAAAGTGTGAAAAAAATCTCCTCTCACCTCTGCACAAAGCTTTGTGTATTCTGTTTTATTTTCATTTTTAACTGCATTGTTTTCTGAGTGGCCTCCTTTGAGACACACCACAGTTTTCTTTTGGGTCAGAAACTCCTATTCATAAGTTAAAAAAATTACAATGATAACACTATCTTTTTATGACTTATATTGGATTTCTCTCATTTTGGCTTTGTGCAGATGGCCTGATCTTTTGCAGAATTTTTTCACAGGAGCCAACAAACTTAACAAACCAAAAAAGTGCTTTTAGTTGGACAGTAGTCTAAATTATCAGTGACATCATATTTAGATGGCCAGCTGCACTGACAACATTACACAAATGTTTTGCTTCTGTAGAGAAAACAAGGTCAGTGAAAACCTCCGTGAATTATGCCTAATGTCTTTTTGCTGTTAATCTGGAAGGGTAAAAGTGTTCTGAATTCAGCATCTTCTCCTCCTCTAAACCAGAGAATTTCTAGTATACTATGCAATGTGCTAAACCCTGGGGAAATAAAGATAAGACATGAATATAAAAGGTAAAACTCTTTAAAAATTCAGAATCTAGTCAGAGACAAAGGCATGAAGAAATAGTTACAATGCAACATGATAGAAGATGATGTGGGAGCCTGGAGAAGGAAGAACTTGATTAAACTTCCAGCAGATTTCACATAAATGCTTATATTTAAATTAGCTATTGAGAATAATTAAGTTTTCAAGAAGAGAAACACAAATGTATGACACTTAATCAGCATTTTTTAATAAAATAGGTACAGGATAATGATCATGATCCATAAATATGGCTGAAATAGCTAAATTGTCAAAAGGGGAAAAACTGAATGATTACAATTGCTGTTAAATGCCAATGCTTTCTTACTAGTACTCTGATCAAACAAAACAATCCCATGTCATTAATCCTGGTATTTTTATCAATCAGACAGGGAACATTAAGTCCAAATGAAAAGTTCCCAAAAGCTCAGACCTTCAGTGGGAAGAGTGTTCATGCTAATATCCCACTACCTAGATTCTGTGTCATAGAGCCAAGGATCTCAAGTCATGGGTGAAAAGGTTTCCTATAAAAACGGGATATTGTTCTTGTTAAGTCACATGACTCTCTACTATATGTCACAGTAACAGAATGTCGCATCTACCATTGCTACCACAGCACTTGGCATCTAACGTCATGAAGGTTTTATTGCATATATTTCTGTTAATGTAGAATGTAAAGCCTTCATGTGGATCTAGTTTTCATGTCTCATTATAAATCCTTATTAATGTTATTTATATCTTCTTCCCTGTCATCACTTGTCTTCTCCCTCAATTCAGATTCTATTTGTCTTTTTGATCTTATACTAAAGGTACATGTAGATCCATGTTACAGTGTGGATTAAAAGCCATGTGCTGAAGGTTTGGTTGCCAGCTAATGGGTTTTTGAAAATGATTAGATCAGGAGGGCTTTAACTTCATCAATGTATTAATCCACCCCTGGATTTATAATTTATAATTCGATGGAATTTTGGGAAGGTGATGGAAATTTAGACTGTGGGACATAGTTGAAGAAAGTGAGACCTTGGGGGCTAGAGGGATATCTCCCTTGGTCGGTCTCTCTCTCTCTCTCTCTCTCTCTCTCTCTCTCTCTCTCTCTCTCTCTCTCTCTCTCTCTCTCTCCAGCTTTTCTTCATCATGTCCTTTGATCCTGATGTTTCTGCCTTGTCATGGCCCTAAAGGCAATGGAGCCAGCTGACCATGGACTGAAACTTTGAAACTGTAAACCTAAATAATCCTTTTCTTTTTTAAGTTTTTCATGACAGTTTTTTTGGTGCAGAGACAGAAAGCTTACTAACCACCCCAAAACTGCCTAAAGAGATATTTCCTAGTCCAGGCACTGCCTCACTTTGAACATGAGATGCACATTTCTGGCATGGTCTGCTTGGCATCTTGCCCTTCTTTTGGAAATTGTCCCTTCCCTAACTGTTTTTTCACCATAGATCAAAAATCATGAGGATACTGTTTTCCAGCAATGTCCACATGTTCTCTTTATGTCTGTAAGCCCTCTTATCTTTAATCATATTCCAGTGGCCTGGGGATGGGTTCTTGACCTAAAATGAGCCAAGGAAGCCCAGCTCTAGGACATTTTAGATGCAGATTCGAGCATTTCAATTTGTTTACTGAGCCTCTAACTATAAAATACAGACTATGTTAGAAGCCATTATTAGAAAAGTATTGGGCCATATTGAGAAAGCTACCTGCAGAGACAAGAAAAGGGTAAAGCTAAACTGAAAGGATACAATTCAAGACAGAAAGTTCAGATAGTTGCAGTTGTTTTGAGGTTATTTTCCATGTCCTTGTTCTTCTTTGGACCAAAATACACAAATATAGGAACATTTCTTGAACACTAACAAAATATTGTCAGTCCAGCTTTTATATGTGCCCACATATAAAAGGCTTCAAAAGCCTCATGCAGTGGAATAACTATGGAACCATGTGCTGTTGCGAGGTGAGGCCTGACTGGAAGGAATGGGTGTTTGGGGCTTAGTCTGGAGGGATTATCTCAATTTGTTATGATTCGCAGGAGTCCATGGTAGAGCTTTCAGATGGCTGTTGTTGACTTGTGGGCACCCACCCTGAATGTGTGTAAGGGGGCCCAACTGGCAACTTACACTAGTAAAGGGAGGAGGAAGAAACATTGTTATGGCTTCTTCCTGGGGCAGCTCAGGCCTTGCCTGAGTCTACAGATATCTACCTGATCCTGCTTCATTTGGCTTCTGTCTGCGATGGGGTGAGCAGCTCTCCAGCTTTTGTCATGTCCTTCCACTACTGCTGCTTCCCATGAACAGACAGTGTGAAACTTTCTAAACTGTAAACTAAATAAAGCTGTTCTCCCCTAACTTGTGGATGTCAGGTATTTTGTCCCAGTAACAATTAACTTAGACAGTACTTGAAAGTAAATGTTGGAAGGAAAATAATTATTCACTTTATTTTGGTTACATCATTGTTGGTCATATGTAATACATATTCTAAATGGCTACAAATACTTTCCTTTGTTCATTTATATTATTTGTTAGAAGCTTAGAAAGCATCAGTGTCCATCAAAACTGTGTGCACAGTTTATTATATCACAGTTTATGTATTGTTGAAGTTTTGTTTTTAATATTTTTATTAAAATGGATATTGAGACAAATATTTCAAAAAGACTTACTCCTCCCTTTCTCTTCCCTTACTTTTCCAGAAAATTTAAATGATTTCACAGTGTATTTATATCTTTACCTTATATAAATATTTTATTTCAGTTGTTTTCAAGTCTTTCTCCTTCACTAGACTGTGGTGGTTAGCCAGTGAAGAGTCATTTCTCACCTACTTTTGTATTTCTCATGATCCATACAGTCTTGCAAGAATAGTTGCTTAGTATATGTTAAAATTGAATTTTAAATTAAATTAATTATTTGTAAATAGGTTTAACTATATGTGGTCGCCTTGGCATTTTAAAAAGTTCTTTTTACTCTACTAATATGTAACCAAGATCACTAACAAAGAACATTTGCATCTTCTTCCAACAACTGCCTTATTCATTAGCTCATACACTAACCATGTATGTAACAGACTTCTGAATTGGGCTTTGCTGATCATGCTTTTGTCTGGGACCTTGCAGCCCCCTCTAGTGTATAGGTTTACTTCTTTAGGGATCAGACTAGCTTCTCTAGCTCTGCTCACTTGGCTCCCTAGCTTCTGTTGTCTACCAGAATAACACGATCATATGGCTTGATCTGATTAGATTCAGTGATTCCTGGATTTTGAAAACAGCTATAACCACTAAACCAATGCTTTGTTCAAGTGTAGTTATTGTAGTCTAGAAGGAGGCACCTGGTTGGGCCTTTCTCCCTATCTTCCTTTTTCCTTAGAGTCCTATGCTCAAAATACTTTTACTGATCTTGATTTATTATTCAACCATTATTTATTTGTTCTTCCATTCATTCTTCAAGTTAGAGCTTTTAGGATACAAAGGTAGGAGACATCATCCATTGTGTGTCTGCCTCAAACTATTACTACACTTAGAAATCATAAATGGGAAAAAGTCTGTGCAGAAAAAGAAATAAATTTAAAAATTTCAGTCACAACCCATCTGTGAAATATTGCTGATGACAGCCTCTTCAATTTGCCATGAAGAGAGCAGCAGAAGCTGGATTTTCAGAGAAAATGAATAGTCCAATTCTTCATTAATTATACTGAAAGTATTCCAATTATAGAAGTTATTAGCCATGAAAGATTGCATATGATATTTTTTTCAGGGTGAAATACAGTTTCTTGAATTTGTGTATTATTTTTTTCTTTACAAACTGAGTTTAAGTGTAATGATAGTCAATGTCCCCCATAAACTAATAGGTTAAAATAAGAAAACACTGTCAAATTCTGATGAAATAGATGTAAATGACAGCAGGCAAGCCATTATATCAAGTTTCAAATTAAAAGCTTTAACTGTACTTAGGCCAAATAAGTTGACTTCTAGAGAAATTGCTTACTCTTAGAGGAAATAATATTTCTCACCTGTACATAAAATTTATTGTTATCTGTACAAGACAAAATCACAATTCATAATTTCAAATTGACAGGCATGTGTAACAAACCAGAAAAACAGGTGATAGTGGACCAATAAGTATGATTGTCTAGTGCCAAAGTGGTTTTCTGATTTTTATTATTTGATTTCTTAGTCCAATAGAGAGCCATTATCTCAGTTTTAAAAGTATAAATAGGTATTATCTTCCATTTAAGAGGAAAAAAACAAATTTGAGATACTATTTTAAAGGGAATGTAATGTTTAACTTGTAATATTGTTTACAACAATCGAAAAGGAAATAACTATGGAAATACTGACTGGTGTGTGACATACAATTGGTGGCAAGAAATGTCAGATGTTTGTGACTATTAATGGTGAAATGTCAGCTGGACTGGATTAGGAAATGATGAGGTCAGTAAAGCACACTTCTGGGTGTGTTGTGGGGTATGTCCAAAGATGATAGGCAAGTAGGCCAGACTAAGGGGGCCAGACCCATCTCAATTTTGAGTGACACTAGCCAATCATTTTGTAGCTTGGATAGAGTCAACAGGAAAGAAGAAGGAGCTTGGTGCACATATTTTCTAAACTGCATTCTCAACTGAGCTTGTGATGATGCATAAGCATTAGTCTCTGGTGTCAAATTGCTGGTGCTGTTACCTGAGGATGCCAGATACCATTTTCCTCAGCTTTGAAACACAGACTCCAACCACTTCAGGGAGCTTTTAGTCCTTTAGTCTCAGAGTAACCCTGGATTCTTGATCTCTCTTGTTCTGTGGCTTCTAGCTTCATAGGCTGAGCAGTTACTCAATCCTCCAACTTTCTAGCATGCATGCAGTTGACCATTGTGTGCTCTCTTGCTTTTAATCCTGTAAGCTTACCCTTTAAGTCCTCTTGAAGAATTATATCTACTGTCTGTCTATAGTCTATCTCTCCATCTCAATTCTGTTGCTCCAGAGAACGCTAATCAATATAATGCTCTACAGCTATTCTTTGTTTACTGTGAATCCTCCTAAATTCCTTAGGCATCCATAGGCTTAGTCTTAGGAAATGGAAATGGTCATAACTTCTGATCAAATAAGGTGAATTTCTCCTTGGAGTGGTCCCAAGAATACCAAAATCTGTTAGATGCCCTATCCCATGCTATCTCATGTTGTAGAAAAACTATTGGAGGGGAGCTGACAATTTTCAGTACTTTTCAGTACTTTGAAGAATGTGCATATACTTATCAATAAAATGGGGGAAAACCAAAACAACAGACTCATACTCCCTAGGAGATATTTATTGTCAAGAGATAAGCCAAGCAAGAAATCAAATCATTACTTTGGTGAATTCATTCTGAAGCCACAGATCTTTCCTCTGGCCTTGTTTTCCAACTGTTGTGGTGTCCAACACTTGCTTCCACCCCTTCCTACATTTTCCTTTTGAAAATCTTTTTTTCCCCTCTGAAACTATACTCATCTACTTCTATCATGAATTATTTTCTATTTTTGCTCTTTGACTAAACATCTTGCATTTTTAAATCCTTGACTTAAGAACTCTGAGGGGCTGGTGGAATGGCACAGCTGTTAAAGCTCTTGCAGAGCAAGTGCAATTCTCTGAGTTCGATTCTCCAGCACCACACAAGCTGGGTGTGGTGACACATGCCTGTAATCCCAGCACTTGGGAAGCTGAAGCAAGAAGATTGTTGTGTGCTCAAGGCCAGCCTGGACTACGTAGTGAGTTCAGAACCAGCCTGGACTGTAGAGTGAGACCTTCTCTCAAAACAAAACAAAACAAAACTCTAATATTACCTGTGAATTTTTGTGTGTGTGTGTGCAGAACTGATCCATTTGAGAAGATGCACCTGCTGAATTTTATGTAGAAGTTTCTCAGATACTACTGAATCACTTATTTCTCTCAATTTTTCAGTTTATATCTCCAGTCTAATTTTGATGTTGGTACCTCGAACTTAGCATTGGAAAACAAACATTGGAAAAAGGCTTAATTTCTCTCAATATTAACAGAACTTAACCTGTATATTAAACAAGAATCATCTCTGTACTGAGTTCATCATTTCACTCCCCAAATCCAAGTTATAGTATAATGGTATATGCTTTTTATAATGCCATACGATTCTTTCTTCACAGTTAACACTTTTGTGTGGACCAACATTTCTTCCTTCTTGTACTACTTTTGCAGCCTTTCTC
Organism: Ctenodactylus gundi; assembly: GCA_004027205.1. Lineage (NCBI taxonomy): Eukaryota > Metazoa > Chordata > Mammalia > Rodentia > Ctenodactylidae > Ctenodactylus > Ctenodactylus gundi. Next base: position 133,109 of record PVKB01002429.1, on the reverse strand, counting down.
TTGCTTAATGCGTGCAGGATTTTTATAGAATTTCTATACGATTCAAACTATGCACAAGCAGATTACAGCTTTTAAAACTCTCTTCTACCTTACCATGTCATTAGTTACTGAAAAACCTTCAATGACTCCAGCTTCTCCAGAGTCATTTTCAAAATTCTTGTCTCTCAGACCTCATCTGACCTAACTGATTCTATAACCTCACTTCTTCCTAATTAAACCACTACCTCTTGAAGCTCAATTCATTCTGCTTGCAAGAAGCTTTCAGAAAAGCCATCACTCTTAAAACTAAGATAGAAGTAAAATCTTAAAATATTTTTAATATACTTTGTTTTCTGCCCATGACACTATCATTATTATATGCTATTTATTTAGAAACTCAACTTCAGCCCACAAATGCAAAGTAGCACCAGAATCTTAGAAGGCTCTCATAATAAGTAGGTTTTGTCTTCCTCCTATAAACTGAACATTGAGAACTGGCAAAGTTCCAATCTTTACTTCATTAAGATAAAGACCCTAAAAAAGAAATAGATTCTTCAATTTCTGTGATTTTAACTGCTTTAGAAAATTACAATTTTTAATTTATTTTTTAAAATATTTTAAAAAGAAATTTAGTATATATCCTTATATTCATCACCCAGATTTAATGGACAAGGAAAGTTAAAAGCCATATTTAACATGATGCTGTCTCTTTCTTTCTCTATATCTATCTACACATCTATCTATCTATCTATGTTTGTGTGTATGATACTAGGAATTGAGCCCAGGGGCTTCACATTGAGCTACATCCCCAACTCATTATTTAGTTTTGGACTTTAGGACGGAATCTCAACAAATCTCTAAGTTACCCAGGCTGTCTCAACCTAGTGTTCCTCCTGCCTTCTGCCTCTGAGAATGATGGAATTACAGACCTGTATCACTGGGCCCCGCAATGTGGGTCTCTTCTATTTTTTTAAGTCTTTTTTTTAACTTAGTTTAGCCTACTAAGGAATATCATACTCATTGATAACTTTTAATGGTTCAATATCATTATTTCAACCTACTAATTAAGATGAAAATAAACTTCTTAGGTGCATTTTTTGGATGGAGTTTAAAGGAATAACAAGGGTTAATGAGTTTTATGACTCAAACTTCCAGTTGGCCTGAAATTCTATAAATCAATACTGTGAATCTGAAAGTATAAAATATGTTCAGGTTTATGTAATAAATGTAATGAATGCCTTGAAGAGTGACTTACTCCATTTCCTGTTGCTATCACTGAATATTCCAGATTCAGTAATTTATGAAGAATAAAATTTTGTTTGATTATGGCTCAGGAAGCTGGAAGGACCTGGACTATGGTGTTGGCATCTGCTTGGTACCCAGTGGCCTTCCTGCTGCATCATGGCATGGCAGAGCACATTTCCTGGCAAAACTGAGCAAAGCTGCTAACTTTTATTACTCTTCTTATAAAGCCACTAATGCAATCATAAAAGCATATCTTCATAACCTCAACTAATTTTACTTACTTTCCAAAGACCCTACTTCCAAATACAACTAACATTTGACTTTGAGAACCAATTTTATTTCTTTTTTCTTTTCTCCTTTTTTTTTGTTTTTTTGTTTTTTTGTTTTGTTTTGTTTTTTTTTTTTCTGGAAACAGGATCTCGCTCTGTAGCCTGACCTGGTCTTGAATTCACTGGTGTAACTCAGGCTGTCCTTGAACTCAGGACAATCTGCCTGCCTCAGCTTGAGTGCCAGGGTTACAAGTCGGCACCATGATGTACAGCTTTATGTCATGCTGGGGAATCAAAGTCAAGGCCTTGTACTTGCTAGGTGAGTGTTTTAAACCACTGTACCATTCCTCCAGCCCTGAGGACCAAATTTTAATATGAATGTTGGAGGCGGAAAATACACAGACCATAATAATAAGAATGGAAAAGAATTCACCTAAGAAAGAACAAGTCTGTAGATGTTCTTTTACTCGAAACAGAATGAGTTTACCTGGTGAATTTCTCACATATGTGAGATACCAAGAATTTGCAGTATATTAATTGCTGAACTTTACACATGGCAACTAATTATTTGTCTTCTGCTCTCTGTCATTCATGAACATCTTTATCATCTATTCATTTATTCCAAGTACTTACTACAATAAGAACAACTGGAATATGTTATAAATTCAATTCTAGTGCAATAAATAACAAGTATTAATGTGTAACAATATCTTCTATTTGGTTTGCTATTAATTTTTGCTGAATGAATTAACTGAATGCTTTAAATTTGCAATCAGCATTAGTTTGTTGCAATTCACTCTACTTTCCCAAATGGGAATTAATGATTTAATTCAATATTTTCTTCACACGAAATGATGTTAATATATTAGAAATAATAATTCTCAGGAGCTAATCTTTATGGTGACCTGCCATGCCTTTTAAGCATCATGAATTGACCTAGAAAATTGAACTTTGGCACAAATGTAGTGACTTTTCATTAAATAGATGACAGATTATCCTTACACGTGACATTCCATATATATGATTATGTTTCATATTCATCTGGAAATCTCATACCTGTATCTATCTATATATATGCATATACACATTCATACATATGTATACATCTTTATCTGTATCTACCTATCTCTCTAATTCCATATATATGTATTTATCTTTCTCTTCCTATGTATATTCTCTCTATATGTATGTATATATAAAAAGAGAGGGAGAGAGAGAAAATCAGGCTTAGATTAACTTTGGTGTATAAATAAGACAGGCCAAGTGAAAGTATAATTAACCGTCATATGCTTTTCTAAAGCTTTTGATACTGGTAAGTAATATCAAACAAGTATTTTGTCCAAGTAAGTAATCCAAATGAGTAATGAAAAATCTTTTTACAAAGTAGATGATGTCTAGTTGTTTTTTTTATAAAAAGAAAGGAATATCTAATCAATTTGCCAACTGATAGATCAGTTAAAAAATTTTAATAGTATACTTGTGATTTTTGTTGCATTACTTGAAATGAGTTTAAAGAAATGACTTCTGTTACTATAATAAAATTCCTTCTTCACCGATATGACTATTTATGATATCAAAACTTCTCAAAAAGTATATCATAAGATGAAATATAAGCAAAAATTGTGAATTCTTGTTCTATAAATGAGTAATGTTTATCCACAGACGTAAAAATAAGAGGGAAAAGAGCTAATTTCATTAAGAAATTCTTTCTTATAAAATTTTTCTTATAGTTAATAAGGTTTTCTCTAAATATATAAAGGATGTTTTCATTAATTATATTGTAATGATACATATAGCAATAAATTATTCAGTAACACTTCATTACATATCTAGAGCTTATGGTTACAGGAAATGAAAATTTCGATTTATGCATATATGCTTTTGCTACAATGTGTTAGGATAATTAATGAGACTAAAATTTGTTCTCCTTGAATAAAAATCTGCGGGGGGAGGGGGGGTGAGTGGATCCATTCCTTGTAACTGAATACAAGAGACTGAATGAGATCTGTAAAGGAGAGGTATAGGAGAAAGTCAAGAGCCTGTCACAGCAACCAAGAGACAATACCAAGAAACCAAGAGACAATAATGTTTCAAAAAGGAACGAGTATGGAGTATGTCAGTGTCATTCAAAAGTAAAAGAAAAAAGGGGAGAGGAAAGATCTTGACCAGGGAGGTTTTGGTAAAGAAAAGAGGATAGAGCCAGTCGAAGGGAGAATAGATACCTGTATATACTTCTGTACCCCTGCAATTCAATAGTAACCAAATATTGAATAATTTACAGCAGTGTTTGCCGAAAAACTATTGCTAATGAATGCAATTTTATTTTTATTTTTTATGAACCTAAAAGTGACCAATTTTTATTTTCTATGAACAAAAAAGTGACTCGTTATACCTAAAAAACCAAGTTTTTCCATGAATGTACAACTTTGTAGCAACTTTTGTCTCATCACTTACTATGTGCTATTTGTTCAATAGACATGAATACATACTTAATATGAGAGCACTGGCCTGACTGAGAGCAGGGCAGTGAAACAAATATGCTGTTGGATTTCCAGATATGACAAGGCAATGGAGATGTTCTTAAAATACCGCACTATGAACTGGTAAATGATATGAACCACAAATATGCACCTTGGCTTCAAAACATAAATATGGACAAATACTTTAATACTAAAACCTCCTAATACACATAGGATACTTATTTTAAAGCTTTAGTTATTATATCTGCAATTCTTCAACAGTATCCTATTTTCCAAAGATCATTTCTAAAAGGGAACACAGAGATGAACTTTAAAAAATTAACCAACTAGAGTAGGTAGAGTTTTAGCTCCCAATTTAGATTTTTATGAATCAAAAAAATCAAAAGATAACTTGCTATGGTACACTGACTGTTCAAGCATCTATTCAGATTTATTTGTATTTCAAATGTAATGACAAAATCCAGAGAATGAGATAACTGACTATTCACTCAAATGAGAGTCCCCTTTATTGGTTCTTTCTTGCTTCTGGTCTTGAACTATACCTCTCTTTTCCTGTTTAACCTCCTGTATTTAGAAAATGCTTAATTAGGGGAGAATCTGAAAGTGTCTCTATTCTTTTCTGAGGAGTCATACAATTAAAAAGTTGAAAATCTCCTCAGATGTTTGAGGAGCACAGATTACACTGAACAATCCACCCTTAAAATTAAATAGAATGTTATAATCATAAATAGCTCTGCCTTGCAGTCATTTCTGTAATTCTGTCTAACATTCATATTGTCATTTGATTAGTTAATCATCCATTTTCAAAGGTGTGAATGTGTTTTCACACTTCTGCTAAGACAGTGTTAACTATGAAACTATAGATAGCAATAGAGATTAATTATCCACTGCACAAATTCCCACACCTTGTGCTTACCAGATAGAGGAAGAGAGGGCATATCTTAACACAGGTGTGATTTTTAAAAATGGGGAAAAATACTTGGTCAAATGAGTTCAAGCAGTACTTTCAACTGACATGTCTTTAAAACATTAACTGCATTTACACATTTAATTTTATTTCATAAAACAATTGAGTAGATTGGTGTAAATCTTTAGTTACAAATTAGTGAATGAAGTGAGGCATTTTACAAATGAGTCACTCTTTCATGAAATTAAAAAATGGAAAAGTCAGGAATTGTGGACTTATCCTCTGAAATGTTAATTAAATAAAGTGAGCCTTCTGAGGAATCTAGTAACTCAAAATTATAATAATGATCATAGTAATGATGATAGTTAAAGATCTTATTCTTGTTTTAGTTATAATAAATTCTCCAAGTGATTTTTTAAATTACTTTATTTTTATTTTTTGTGGTACTGAGGATTGAAAATAGGGCCTTCACTCTAATCTGCATCCCCATCCCTTTTCATTGTACTTTAGAGACAAGATCTTGTTAAGTTTCTAAATTGCCCAGGCTGGGATAAAACGTGTGATTCTCCTGCTTCAGACTCCCACAGTGCTTGGATTACAGGCCTAAACTATTGGACTTTGATTTGCTGATGTTCTCTCTTACCCCCGTGGAGAGGTCTGTTAATGTAGAATCTAGCCCTCCAAAACTTGGGCGAAATCTGATTTTTTTGTCTCAATGAATTAACTTTAATGTGTAGGGAATCATGACTGAAAGGAAGGACTGAGAGAAGTTGATCTTTAACTACATTGATTTGTGAAGTAAAGATAAGCTCAGATTTTAATTCATCATGAAAAGTAATAATCTTAGATCGGGATTAGTTTTGTTGGCATACTAACAGTGCATTTGGTCATTAATATCCACCAGTGTTTTTCACAATGTAGCCAAGTAATGAAATGAATGAACTAAAATTTATTTCTCTCATTCAAAAATGTCTCTTTCATCTCTCATGCTTTCTCTATTACTAAGATATACAAATACAAGAATTTTCCTTCGTGTGCTTCTATGTTGACACTCAGACACATCTGTAGATCTCTGAGCAATAAGTTTGCTCTCTAAATACACTTCAGTATATACAAAGCTTTAAATGTCTGCTTTTTCTTGGTTTACATGTGATACCAGGCAAGAAAATTTCAAGCCATTGGGGTTTTTGGTGGCAGGAAAGTGAGATTAGAAACAAATGGAATAGGAAGCTTAACCATTTTGGTATTACTAACAAGTTCACTGGTAGCTTCCTTGCCAACAGGCTGGCCAACTTATATTTAGTGTTTTTCTCTAATTTCTGAAATCTAAGTCTCCAGGTCCATGCTTCTGTTCTTTCCAGTCAGCAAATAAGAATGACCAGCACTTGTTGACAGGACCCTGCTTAAGTTTAGAACACTTTAGTTCTCAGGCCTGATCTGACCTTTCTGGAAGGCCTGGGTTAACCAGAAACCAGACACCTGCTGAGAACACTTAGCCTTAGCAGCACCTCTGAGATGTTTGCAACCTTGGAGCAGCAATCAATGTTTAGCAGAGAATGTGTTGAAAAGAAGAGAATGAAGCTCATTTCTATAAAATAGATTAAAAATAAACTTCTTCCTCCTTGGACATATGTTGGAGGAAGGAGGAATGACTCACAGGTGCTTACAGCAGGAGTGATTGGGTAGTCCATCAGGGTCAGGTCCCCACCTGCACCTGGGCATACAGTCATGTGGTCCTTAGGTGGACCTCTAGGTGGAGCTCCTGACATGTGCCCTCTGGTATGTGGGGCATGACCTCCAGCTCATGTGAGCATGGTCTCTGGCTCATGCCACATGGCACCTCACCTGGAGTATTTAAGGTCACCGAGTCCACAGGCAAAAGAACAAGCAAGTGAGAGAACTGTAGGGCAGAAAAAAAGTAGCAAGTCTCAGAAGATAAAAGTAGCCTCCGACAAGGAAAGTGAGTCCCTCGGGAGGCACTACTGAGTTTCTAGGAGTCTTCTTCTATGCTGGGGTGGGTTTTTCAGTATTGCAACTGCTTTTTGAGTCGCACATACTCCTGTAAATGATCCCTCACCAATACCTCTATAGATTGCCCCTCAACTTTGTCCATGTAAGTAACTCTTCACCATACTCCTGTAAGTAATTCCAGTAAATGCATTGGTTCACCAAATTGGATTTTGGTGTAATCATTGCTTTGGTCTGTCTGCGTGCCTTATCTGAGATGAATAGACATTTGTGTACATCTCTCCAGGGAAAGTTCCATACAAAGTTTGCTTCCTAAGGAAGGGGTATGCAACATACTCATATGAGATTATTCCAACCCTCCTAGTTGCATGGCTACAGACCTAAGAAGAGACAGGCACAAGTTGGTTGACAAAAAGGTGGATATGTGGTGTGACCACAGGAGAGATTATGTCAACTTGGGGCAGTCAGGAACCATGCCTGGATTAAGGTTTAGGATTCACTCCTAGATTAGGCAGTTAGGAACCATGCCAGGATTAGAGTATGAGTGATCTGTGGGCCAGCAAATGAGGGAAGAACACCCACCCTGATGGGGGAGGCCCAACTGGAAACTCCAACTGTATAAAAGGAAGGAAAAAGAAAGATTGTTACAGCTTTTTCCTCTGGGGAGAGACTGGACTTGATGGGACTTGGCTTACTGTTTGTACTGTCGTGAGGAGCTGCCTCCACCTCTGCCTCTGCCATGTACTTCCATTGCTGCTGGCTGCCCCTGAGTGGACTGTGACCTTCTGAAATTGTGGGCAAAAATAAACCTTTCCTTACCTAAACTTGTGGATGTTGGGTATTGAGTCCCAGCAACGAAAAATTAATGAAGACATGGATCCTGGGAAACTAAAATATCTTTCAATGGAATCTATCTTGAGGTTTAAAATGTTGAAAATTTTGAGCAACTTCAAAAGTAGAGCATACATCTTTGAAAGAATGCTGCACATTTCAAACCACAAGGTGTGTCTTATTAGAACTCATGTTGGCTGACCTCATTGTCTACAGGCTCTCAATTTTGGGACCAAAAATACAGTAATTGTGAAGTCTTTCTTAAATTCAGAATTGGTTCTGAAAAAAATTATTTCCTCAGGCATTAAGTAAGTGACTTTTCTTAATCTTTGGAGTAGACTAAACCAGAGAAGACCCCGTGGATGGTAAGGATTTTTATTCTTATATTTGGAATAAAGAATAATCTTGAGAACTACCAGAGTCATTCAGAGCTTTAACAGTATAAATTAGTATTAATAGTAACCTAAACTGAGCTCATATGCATCAATGCCTTTCCAATTTTCTGTTCACCATTTGCAATACCAATTATAAATACAATCACTTGCCATGTTAGTATATACAAATGATAGGCTTCATATTTGACAGTGTCTAGTAATATTATAGCCATTATATTAGTCATCTTTTCTACCCTTGCATCCAAGGAGGAAAGGGTTCATTTGGCTCACAGTTTCAGAGGATTCAGCACATGGCCACTGGCTGAAAGGTAGAAATACCATGGCAGATGGACATGGTAGAGCAAAGTTACTTCACTAATGGCAGCCAGAAACAGAACTGGGAGCAGTGCTGGAGAGAAAAAGGCCAGCACACAGGCAGAGACCTGAAGTTCATGCCCTATGACTCACTCAGACATAGCTAGAATATGCTTTTCTATTTCCTAGGAAACTCCTCAGCCAATAGAATTGACAATTAAGCTTAATTGGCAAAACCTTCATTTATATAAATACATTCTATGATGTTTACACAGTAATGAAATAACATGTGAATACATTTCTCAGAAATATATATATATATTCCAAGCAAATGTAGAAAGCACCAACCGGCTTCCTTCTATTGATTATAATATATATAACCAGGTTAACTTCTTGTCTTAGAATAAGAAAGAGTTGGAGTCAAAATAAGTACTAAGTTTTTGAGTCAAATTTTAAGAAAATAAATATTCATAACTTGATAGGCTTGAAGATGGAACGTCTTTAATCCTAGTGACTCTCAAGAAAATATTTCAAAGTAATACAGTAAATAACAGGAGTAAATCCAGTACTAGTGAAAGAACATGACCTCAGGGCAAATGCCTCAAGCATGTAGCTGTATGGCTCTTTTTTAGGATCTCAGAATTATTTCTTAGCAGGCTTCTATACAGTTCTCATTTAAACAATATAGCTTCAGGAATTTTAAAGGTGTTGTCCCATAGCAGCCTTACTCATGACCCAGATATAGACCTGTCTCAAAGAGAAATTGTGTGTATTGTGTTTGTATTTCATTGATTTTTGTTTAAATTAACATTAAAAACTCACAAAATTATTAAAGGAATCAAAATGCCTTGGGATGAAAAAGACAGAGATAATAGAAAATTAATTTCTATGATTGAGATCGTGCAAGCTAAGAGAGATGCATTGCTATAAACACAAACCTTCTTTTCCTAATGGGAGAATAATCATTCCAAACGAGGAGGCTAGAGCTTCGAGGTCAAAACCAAAAGCTGAAGGAAGTCACTCATAGACCACGGAGCTGGGTCATTATTGGAATTGTTTCCAAGTGCCTGACTGCATTTATTATTTTCTAGGTATCAATGATTGCTATGTACCTTCTGTTCCTTTTTCTTTTGGACTGGGACTATTATACTCCTGCAGACTCGATCTCATTATTATAGGTTGAGAAAATTTTTCTTTTTAATTCAGAGTTTCTACAATAAACAGGAACTGTACCCAGCAAACTGTATTCAAGGAAAATCTCCTGAGTGTTTGTAGTTAGACTTATACTTTGGACTGAATTGTGTTCCCCAAAGATAATATGCCAAAGATCCAAACCCTTGATGTGACTGTATTTGGAGATAGACTCTGTAGGAGGTAATTGTAGTGAAATGAGATTTTAAGGAGGAGCCCTTAGTTAGATAGGACTGCAGTCTTTATTTGAAGAGAAGGAGGTCAAGCTCCTTGATGTGAGGACACAACAAGGTGGAGGCTATCTGCACATCAGGAAGGAAAGCCCTCCCCAGGAACCAGATGTGACTGAATCTTAATTTTGGACTTTCCAGTCTCTAGAACTCTGAGAAATTTTGATGGTTTAAGTCCTCCTAGTCCTGTGATATTTTGTTTTGCCAGCCTGAGCTAACTAATATGACCTAATTTTGACAACAACACTTAATACTTTGAGTCTGACCTGATACTATGATGGAATGAAGCATTCTTGGTGGAGTGAGGTCATTTTGCATGTGGGAGAAATGTAATTTTATTTTTTTCCTGGAAAGTAACTATGAATTAAAAGTGATTGAGAATTCTTTTATATTCATATTATTGAGGAGCAGGTATTCATATTCTTTGACCTTTGAATCTAGGAAGACTCTATAGCTTCTTTGACAGCAAAAATAGGAAGTAAAGATTGATCAGTTTTGGACATCAGCACTAAGCAACTGAAACTTCCTCTTCCTCCATCTGAAAACACGCTTAGAAACAGTTGCCATGATTTGAAGAAGCCCAATCCTATGGGAAAGGCCCACAGAAAAGAAAGCAAGACTCCTGGCTGTAATTTTCAACTGAGCACCCACCTAACTAACACCAACGTAGTATTGACTCAGTCAATGGACCCTCTTTGAAGTGGATCCTCAGGCCCATTTGAGTAACCTCAGCTGATGGTACATAGGACAGAGGGAAGCTGTCTCCACTGGGCTCCACTAAAATTGCAGATTTGTGAGCAAATGATTTGCTTTGTCTCAAGCTACTGAATTTTGGAGGAATTTGATACACAGTAATAGATAACTAGACCATGATAACATATATGGATCAGTGATCTATTACTGAATTATTGATCATCCCTTCCACTTTTGAAATAAACACATGATTAAAAAGTAAATTAAAATACACATTAGGAGAATGGCAAAGAAATATGAAAAATTAAGAACAGTGGCAGAAAATAGGGTCAGGAACAAGGCTGATAGAAAATGCATGCCGCAAGTCTTAAATTTGGAACACTGCCATAATAAAGTTAAACAAACACCTAATTTATTACTTAGCAGTTCCACTTCTGACATATGCCCAGTGGATACTGCATGAAGGATTTTAAAGAATGCTCAGAGTAGCTACTTTTATGATTCCCAAATGAGAACAATACAAATGTTATTCGACAAGAAGCCAAACACAGAAGACTATATATTGTATGATTTTGTTGTTACTAAATTCAAGTTAATTTCATACTAAATTAAAATGACTGGAATATGGATGGCTGTCCCTGGACGAAGAGATGTTGCCTGAAGAGAAGTGAGAAATATCATGCAAGGTGACAGGTTGTTTTCTTCTGGGTAATTGTTACATAGATGTATACATGTGGAAAAAAAATAATTATTTTACTATACATTAAAATGTTTGTGCATCTTACCATATCTATTGTATTATAATTTAAAAATTAAATTGTCACTGTGCTGGAAAATTCAAGTGTGACCATCCTGCTTACTATAAGCAGGAACACTTAGGCATAGGATTCTTTTCGTGTTTCACTGTTCTTAGGATCAGCCATTAGGAGGGTCCATTAGGGCTTTCTTGCTTCTTTCTCTTTGCGTCTTAGCTAAAAGGTTTCATGTGAATCATATGGTTTAACAACGCTGTTGTATCTTGCATTAGTATACTCTTTTTCACTTCATCATCCTTGCGGAAGATTCTTGTCTTATAGCTGCTCTTGACGTTTCACTTTTGACTTTTCTTCCTTTCGGACTGTACTGCTTCTCACTATCACTTTTGCTGTATAATCTTTGGATGTCAGCATTGTCCACACCAAATGTCAGCTCACAGCCCAACAATCCATGAGTAAGGCTGTATTTATGGCACTCTTGGACATTGTGCAAGCCAACTTCATTTAGAGCAAATCACTTCCTATAACTAAAAAAGCAACATAACTTTGTATATTAAATTTTAAGGTTTTTTTAAATGGGTAATAGGAAGTTTTGTTCCTTCCTTTTTGTTTTTATTCCTTTGCATGAGATAAAGTCACTGAATGTTGCATGTTCCAAATTTAAACCTGAGGCTTAGATAGAAAACTGACAAACAGGAAATGACTAAAGGAAGAGGTTTTTTTTTTTTTTTAACCATGTTTGATACCATTGAAACTGACACTTTTTGTAGAGATCTTGTTTTGTTTTGATGGCCAAAAGGGTGGTACAGTAACAATATTGGGCTCTACTCTCATCCTTTTTGTGAATAGGTTAATAAAAATGTGGCTGTGCAGTTATTAACAATCTCTTCTAGTACTTGCTTTTAATTTGGATGAATTATTGACTAAGATGTGGTTCAAGTAATGAAGTCTTACACATTTTGCCTGATGATTTACAAGCCAAGAGTAACAAATTGCATTGTGTCCCTTATAAAGCATTTTCCGCTAACCTTTATAAAGGAATAATTGCATTTTTTCTTCATTTTATAAAGAAGGATTCCAAACTGCACATGTGAACCATGAAATGTGTTCTCTTTTGACAGTATATGATCTTCAGCTCAGTCCTGTAGTGAAGATACTTGTATCTTATAAGCAAAAATTAGGTCTGGAAATAGTTCATGGCCTAGATATGAATTCTTACATGTTTCATAACTAGCCATGGAGGCTATTATGGTCTAGATGTTGAATGTCCCCAGAAAGACTCATGTGTTTGAATGTAGTAGGATGCTGTTTAAATCATGTGTTCTTAAGAGGTGAGACCTGCCCGGAAGGGGTAGAACATTGGGGTTTGACTTAGAAGAAACAGATTACTGGGGTAGGGACCTGGAAGGTTATCTCCAACCTTCCTCTCTCACATGGTTTCTTTTCTTTTCCCTTTCTTTCTTTCTTTCTTTCTTTCTTTCTTTCTTTCTTTCTTTCTTCCTGTCTGTCTTTCTTTCTTTCTTTCTTTCTTTCTTTCTTTCTTTCTTTCTTTCTTTCTTTCTTTTCTTTTATTTTATTTTTGAGATAGGGTCTTGCTCTGTAGCCCAGGCTGTTTTTAAACTCACTATGGAGCCCAGGCTGTCCTTGGACTCACAGCAGTCCTCCTACCTCAACCTCCCAAGTGCTGGGATTAAAAGTATGTACCACCACCATAGATTACTGCTGTTAGCAGCTTTGTAAATGTCCATTCCAACCTTATTTTTTACACTTGCACATCATTATTTATAAGATCATAATAATTTATAGTATATTTCTATATATTTATATCAGTTAAGTAGGACCCTACTATATATAACTTTTTTCCCTTGCCAGCTTGTTTTAGAGAGCAATCCATACATAATATATAAACATAAGCCCCATTCTTTTAGTAGAGATTATGGTACCTTTTGCCTACTACCTTTTCAAAACTTTTCAAACTTACAAATAATATTTTACCTTTTGTACATAGTTTTTTATACATAATAAATATGTAGGACATCAATTGTTGTTAACACATTTAAATGATTATTCCCTACAGAAATTTGTAAGTTGTAACTAATAAGCCAGGCATTTTATTTAATTGCCTTTAAAATGTAGCAAAATGTTTAACTTTGACAATGAATTTGACAATCAAAATGCTTTATTTTTTGCATAGCAGTAGAAAAAGTTACAGAAAAACTAAACTACTAGATGGCAGATTGTATTTGTCTTCATTTCAATAAATACCAGTGATATGGCCTTCAAATTATACAAGCTTCAGTTTTACCCACAGTTCTCATTTCTGTACAGTATCGCTAAAAGTAAATATTGTCAAGTTTAACATTCTTAACCAACCAGATAGATACAGAATATCAGTTCATTAATTAGCAGTTCCCTGATTATTAGAGAGGCTTGACAACTTTTTTGAATAATTTTTATTTTTAAATTTTACATAACACATCCCTTTTCCCTTCCCACTTACTGAAACCCCCACCCCCACCCCTGCAGTTCCCTTTTCCCTCTTCACAAACTCTATCTTCTTTCTTCTCTCTTTTACTTTTTTGTGGTTCTGTTTTCTCACAGAGAAACTACACAATATTTAATCTTTTGTATATGATTTTTTGCTGAGTGTCATGGTTTGGATCTGGAGTGTCCCCTAAAAGCCTCGTGTTCCTATGGATACTGTTTAGGGCTGGGAGGTGGGGCATGGCTGAAGGGGCAGGGACGTAGGGCTTAATCTGGAGGGCACGTGCCGATTCTGCCCTTCCTCCCAAAGTTTCTCTCTTCTACCATGCTATAAGGATCTCTGTCCCAGAAACTCTAGTTCCAGCTCTAGCTGCAGCCCCACCGTGTGATTCTACCATATTCCAGGTGCTCACCCATGAACGACCAAGACCTTCTGTAAGCTATAGTAATTCTTTATTTAAGTTATGGATGTCTGGTATTGAGTCACAGTGACAAGAAAGTAACCAAGACATGAGCATGATGGTCTCAAAGTGATTTCATTTTTCTACAAATGACTCAAATTTGTTTTTCTTAATGGCAAAGTAGTACTTCACTGTATTAATATATAACATTCTCTTTATCCATTCATCTACTGATGGACATATCGGTTTTTTTTCCCAAGATTTGGCTATTAAAAATTGTGCTGCTATAAACATGAATGTAAATGTATCACCCTTGTGTGATAACTTTAACTCTTTTGAGAAGATATCTGGCTTCTAGCATTTGTTGATTTTCATGGTGTCAATAGTTTATTATACCACATTTAACCTATCAGTGTGAAATGACCTCAAAGAAAGTTGGCCATTGAGAAGAGATGTGCAAAAATCAGCTTCATGAGCATGGGTTTAGCATAGTGATGAAAATCCCACTTTAAGAAAATACAGTGTCAACATACGACTCTGTTTAAAAGAGAGGTATTTGAAATAATTGTTCACAAGACTTTACAAAACTGAATCACTATATTTTTCTCTTTGAAAAGCTGGCACTTACTAAGTGCATTAAAATATAATTTGGGAAACAACAGTTTAGTATACTTTTATATTATAAATAGCGAATATTTGCCGAAAAAAGAAACTTTTTCATTGCTATAGATAAAATAGTGGACTCTGCATATATCTACTGTGTCCTCTCAGATTTCCAAGACTCCATTGTTAGATTGAGCCAATGAGACAGATTCAAGCCAATGACATATGAGTGGAAGTAATAATATTTCATCTCTGGATCAAGGCATTTGGGACTGTGAATTCTTTATGATTTGTCCTGATAAGCAGCCTTGGAAGACATACATTGAAAGGTGACATTTAAAATATGAAGTGAGCCTGACTTCTTAAATAACTTATATGAAGGCTTCTCTTCAAACCTTTTTTTTCTAAATGCACTACAAATTTACTTTTTAATCATTATTATTATTATAAAAATCATGTGTACAGTTACTAAATGTTGAATTGTCATTATGTCAGTTGTTCTATTCCAGAAAAGAAATATACTTTCCCTTCTGGAAGACAAAGTAGGCAAATTTCTAAAAGACATAGGAGTAGGCAAAGATTTTTCTTGACAAGACACCAAGAGCAAAAGAAATTATCCCCATTATTAACAAATGGGATCTTGTCAAACTAAAAAGTTTCTGCACAGCAAAGGAAACTATCAACATTGTAGAAAGAGATCCAACAGACTGGGAAAAAATATGTACCACCAACATCTCAGATAAGAAGCTTATAACTAGAATATACAGGGAGCTAAAGAAAAGTAAGCCTACCAAAATAAAGGAACCTATTGAAAAGTGGTCAAATGAAATGAAGAGACATTTAACTCAGGAAGAAATGCAAAAGGCCAGTAGATACAAGAAAAGATGTTCAACATCTGTAGCCATAAGAGAAATGCAAATCAAAACAACGCTAAGATACCATCTCACCCCAGAGAGAATGGCCTATATCAACAGTTCAAATAGCAATCACTGCTGGCTTGGCTGTGGGGAGAAAGGAACCCTCCTGCACTGCTGGTGAGAATGTAAATTTGTACAACCCCATTTGGAAAGCAGTATGGAGAGCTCTCAAAAGAGTAGAAATAAATATCCCCTTCAATCCAGTGACACCCCTTCTGGGAATATATTCAAAAGAGGCCAAAACAACACATAGCAGAGATATATGTATACCCATGTTTATAGCAGCACAACTAACAATAGCTAAAATATGGAAGTCTCCAAAATACCCATCAACAGACCAATGGATATACAAACTGTGGTATTTATACACCATGGAATACTATGCATCAATAAAGTCCAAGAGCGTGGAGGATTTTGTAGGCAAATGGAAGAAACTTGAGAATATCATGCTTAGTGAAGTAAGTCAGAAGCAGAAGGTGAAACATCGAATGGTCTCTCTGATATGAGAGTCCCCGATCACAACTCCTTTGGAACCTAAGAGGAAAGACAAAGTGAAAGAGTGGGGGTAGGGTGGGGTAGGAGGGAGGGAGGGTAGGGGGAGGGACAAAAGGAAAGTGGGAAAGCCCTTGTCACCTTGACAAGATACAAATGTGCACAGAATGCCCAACCTCATTGTAAACCTTGAATTTTGCACGTATACATGTCAATAAAATGTGTGTGTGGGGGGGGGGGAGAGAGAAATATTCTTTCTATCTAGAAAAAAACCTGATTATAGGACATTTGCTTGAACTGTATGGGAATCTATGAACTAACCTAAAGTAACCTCAAATATTTCAGAAAATTGAATATATGTGGATTACATTTTAGGAACAATAATTTTAAGATAAATAGATGAAAATGCCTTTGCATGAATAGGAAAACTGTGGAAATTGACAATTTCATTTACTTTTGAAGAATGAGTAGGATGTTCTCTGGTTATAAGTACCAGAAAATCAGACTCCAACTTCCAATCAAGGTAAGATCATGTTAGTTAAATTAAGCAGATTATTTAGTTATTTGACTGGTCTCAGAGAAACTAACAGCTGAGAACTGATGTTAGTCCTACTTATTTTCATGTCTCTGCTCCATCTTCACTAAGTGATATGCTAACGCCTGTTCATTGCTGGAGTATGATGGAATCTCAGATTGTTTTCATTTACATTTCAGAGGTCTGTTTTAGCCTAACCATATGTTAGAGTTTTCTGTGATCATCTAAGCTCAATCCTAAACTCTTTGCTAATATCCCAGCTTAAATCTAAGATGTCAAGGTCTCTTAAGTTCAACAAGAGATTGTCTCACCAAGTAGAAGAGGTGCCAGAGGTGTCAGTTCATGCAGAATTGGCCAGCAATGGCAGAAATGCCTGGTATGGGAAAAAAGTTACTCATGGCATCATGGGAAGGAAACCGAAGGGACGGGGAGTAACTGAAATGGAGAGATACCCTTCCAGATCATACCCTTTGGGACACATCCCCCTAATCATGCCCCACCTAATATCACACAAGCATAGCACCCACTTGGTCCAGTCACCTTCCAAACACATGAGACTTGTGACGAACATTTTAGATTTCAACCATAATTGATGTTACTTCAATCTTTTTGTATTTATTGAGACTTTCTTGATGGCCTCAAATATGGCCTATTTTGGAGAAAATTCTCTGGGGGGCTGAAAAGAAAATGTATTCTGTTAATGTTGGATAAAACATTCTATAGATATCAATTAAGTTTATTTGATCTGTATTGTAATTTAATTCTTTGTTGTTTTGTTGTTTTGTTTTTGTCAGGCTGACCTCTTTATTTGTGACAGTGACATATGGAGGTCCCCACTATGATTGCATTGGGGTCTTTATGTTCTTCTATGTCAAGTTGTGTTTGTTTTATGAACTTGGGTGTACTAACCTTTGATGTACATTTATTTATATTAATTATCTCTTCTTGTTTCATTCTGTCTCTTGCCAATATGTAGTGATTTTCTTTGGTGCTTCACACCAGCTTGGGTTTGAAATCTATATTGCCAGATATGGATTTAAATACTTGATATGAGCACAAAGGAAGCCATATTAAAGTGCCATATATAATGTTCTTTAGTATATGTACTGCCATGTATTTGGGTGGAGACTGCAAGGGAACTCTGATCATAGATCTATGATCACCCACATCACCACAGTGTACAAGGAAAGCCTAGGTTTCAATTATTGTTGACCACCCTACCCAAGGCATTACAAGCCAAAATGACTTGCAGTTCATAGCTTTTAAGAATCTTACTGCTCCCAGCTCTTCCAATTTACTGCTGAGGACACTGCCTGATTTTTCAGATGCCTTGTTGTCAGTGTTAATGAGTTGGAGACATCTCTTGTTCATGAAAAAATTGGAGTATGCAACCTTCCACTTGGTGAGGCAATCTCTAGTTGAACTTAAGAGACCTTGGCCTCTTGGATTTAAGCTTTCTGGGATATTAGCTAAGAGTTTAGGATTAAGCTTACATGATCATAGAAAACTCCAACTAGGGTTAGACTTAAATATTACAGATAATTATTTTGAGTGCTATATTGTGTGATACATTTTTAGCATTATAAAGTAAACTCTGTTACTAAAGCCATCATCCACGTGTTGAGTCCTTTATTCAGATGTCCACTTGATTACTCACTATAATAGTTCTACCTGCTTTTAAGACCCATCTACTTGGAGTATTACTTTCCATCCTTTCACTTTCAGTTTATATATTTGGATGGACTTGTTTGATTCAGTCTGACAATCTGTCAGTTAATTATAGTTAAGAACATTTAAATTAAGTATTATTATTGAAAGATGTATAGTAATTCATTTCATTTTGTTCTTCTTTTGTTTGATCCATTCCTGTTGTTTATTCATTTGTCCTCTCTCCCAGTGAGCTTTATTCAAAATTTTTTCTCAGAGTTGTTGTCTTCTTGGTTTTTGTTTAGGATTCCCTTGAATATTTTTTCCAATGCTGGATTGCTAATCATGAATTTATCTAGTTTGTACTTACTATGATATCTATTTTTTTTTTTCAGTTTTATAGGATTGTTTTCCAAGATATAGTAATCTGGGTTGTCAATTACTTTATTTCAGGGCTTTAAAACTTTTGTTTTAATGCTTTCTGGTCTTTAAAGCATCTGTTGAGAAATCTGTTGTTATTTTTTTTTATTATTTTGCAGTTACAAGTGATTTGGTGCTTCTAACACCTCTTCATGTTTCTTTGTTCTGGCTTGCTGGCATTTCACTTCTGTGTCAGATTGTATCTGGAATTCTAATTGCTTATTTAGACATCCATCTTACTGTCTAGTTTGGGGAAAACTTTTGGCATTGATTTCGGTTCTTAGATTTTTCAAGATAGTAGCCTGGACTTCAGTGTCTTCTTCTAGGCCAGTGAGTTTTAAATTGTTTCTTTTAGATTGACCAAGACATTCTTGCATAGGCTTTTCTGTCATTTTGGTTTTTTCTTTGATCCTAACTGAAAGTCCGTCTTATTACTTCATTAATCCCCCAAAAATACAGAAATAAAGATATAGTAAGCTGGAAAAATCAGTGGTATTCAGAATATTTCAAGTAGTATATTTGAAAGAGAAGAAGAGGTAGAAAGATAAAAAAGAATGTGAAGGAAAATAAAATAAGAATTAAATAATCTAAATTTTGAAAAATAAAAAGGGTAGAGTAGCAACACAGAAGCAGATATATAGAGGAAAATAGAGTACAGAAAATAAGAGAACACAAATGAGAACTGAAAGAAGGTAAGACAGTTGTATTCCATTTTTGACCAAGCAAACAAACATAAATGTCCTTTTTTTCCCCTTTCTTTGAAAAAGGGTCTCACTCTGTAGCCAAGGCTGGTCCTGAATTCACTGGCCTTGGACTCAGGACAATCTACTTACCTCAGCCTCCTGAGTGCTGAGATAATAGGCATATGCCATGCCACTACACCCACCTTATTTATATGGTACTGGGGAATTGAACACAGGGTGTTACACTTGCAAAGCAAGTGCATTAACCTCTGTGCCATTCCTACAGCCCAAATTCAGATAGTCTTAAGGAACAACCATTGGTGGGAGAATGTAGGAGAAAATAAGTTACAGTGTGATGGAGTAAAAGCAGAAAATGAATGCAGCTGTAAAAAAAAAAAGACTAGCTCTTTTCATATAAAGCAAATTACTTATAACAGTATAAAAGGTACACCATAAGAGGAATGCAAGAATGAGAGAAAGAAGGGCAATTGTCCTGTTTTACTGACTGGGTTGAATGTCTCTACATCATTCTTAACTGCGGCTATCTTTAGCCTGCCATGTTCAGGAGCCTCTAGTGCTCTCAGGGTCAATGTCCCAGAATTTACTCTGCTGTCTCCAGTGGTTCTCATCCTAAGCGTCCAAGCTAGTACCTCTCAGGAAGCTCCACCCATCTCTCTCTGTCAACATCTGTTTCCCAGCATGCCCAGCATCCAAGGTTGCAATGCCTTTGAAGGTCAGAGAGGAAGTTATCTCAGCCAACACAGGCTCTTTCTCATCATCTCCATACTTAATGGGTCCCAGCTGCCACAGAGCTCTGAGTTTCTTTTTTTAGCACTTTCTTCCTGCTCTACCTTGTGCCTGGGAGGCCAGAGCCTGTCACTTGCTGTCTCTACCCCTGATACAGTATGCTGAGACTTTCTGGCCTGTGATTTTCAAAGGGCCTGGTTCCAGGAGACAAAATCCTGAGTGTGGACCATCCAATTTTTCTCACTCCACTTCCAGAAGTCACTGCTTCTTGCCACACTGCAACCCTTCAGACTTCAGCTTGGTTCTTGGTTCCTGTGGCACCAGTAAACAAGAAGCCTCTCTCCTGTTACTATCTCCAAAATGGGCTGTGACCTGAGGAGGAGCAGCTTGGCCAAGCTGGCAGTGGGAGTGGTGGTGACTGGAGTGAGTGCATGGAATCCCTTACATACACCTTCTCTGAAAGGTTTTGTGCATTTTTACATGTAATACTAGTGAAAAATAATTGTGGGGGGAAAATCCCTTAGCATCTCTTCACAATCACAGATTGAAGAAGTCGTTTAGCATGACACCTAAACTAGAAATTGTGCATATTAAAACAACTACAGAAAGGAAAGTTAAAAATAAGTTTGTGGGCAAGTTGTCTTTCTCACACACACACACACAAACACACACACACACACACACACACACACACGTATGTATTTGTTATATAACTGCCCAGAAATTGTTTGTGTGTGTGTGTGTGTGTGTGTGTGTGTGTGTGTATCCAAATAAACCTACATACTTTATATATCTTATAAACCATGAAAAGTAAGTTTTTGTGCATCTTACAGAGTGGCTTAGTCTTCATGGACTCTGGACGCATGAATAGGGAGTGAATTCATGAGAGAGAAGAGCTAAAATGTCATCAGCTGAGAATCCAGGAGGTAAGGGAACTAATCAGCTCCCAGGCACTGAAGGCAATAATGGCGGCCTGCAGGAGTGCCCCTCTAGGCTATCTTAGTTACTTATGTGTTGCTAGGATAAAATCCCCGACATTCCCAATTTAAGAGAGGCAAGACTTATTTAGCTCACTATTTTAGAAGGTCCCACAGAGTCAGTTCACAGATACTTGGCAATGGCAACAGTGGAAGCATATGGCAGAGGCTGAGAGCTGATAACCTCATTGCAGACAGAAACGAGGTGAAGCAGGAGCAGAGTCAGTCTATGGACTCAGGCAAGGCCACACACTTCTCAGGAGGAAGCTGCAACAGTGTTCCTTCTTCTTTCTGTTTCTTAGTTCCAGCATCCTTTGGGCCCCCCACACCCAAGGTGGGTGTCCCTTTCTCCCTCACTTCCTCAACTACAAGTCAAAAACAAACACCTGAAAGTTCTACCCTGGGGACCTCCCAGTCTCAACAGATTGATACGAATTTTCCAGGTCAAACCCCAAGCATCTATCCCTTCCAGCCAGGCCCTTTCTTCTAATAACACACAGTTCCAAATACATAAGACTTTTGGGGGACAATCAAGACCCAAACCATAGCAAGGGCCAGCCATTCTGGCTTTATTCCTTCACAGAATGGTGTGCTCTCCACATGGCCAGGAGCATTCCTCGGGCGTGGGGCAAGCTTCACTTCTTGCTCCAGTTTCTCCTTTTTCTGTACCTGACTTGTTTGCTCTTTCTTTTAAGTTGTGATGCTATGGTTGGTGTCTCTACTACCTCATGTGGCTGTGCACTGACTGAGCGGTCAGTGAGTACTGCTTCCTGCATGCCACAATAATCTACAACCCTTTCTTTTCTTCTTTCTGTATGAGTCAAACTATTTAATATTGTTTACATGCCCTTATGTAAATTATTTTTATTTTTAATTGACACATAGTGATTATGTATATATGTGTAGGTAGCTGGTATGTCTGGCATCTCAGACATTTATCATTTTTCTGTATTGGAAACATTCAACATTTTTCTACTATCCATTTCAAAATAGTCAATTAATTGTTGTCAAGCTTAATTACCCTATGACATTATGCAACATTAGAAATCATTCCTGTAATCGAGCTGTAGCATTGTACTAATGATTAGTGACATTCTTCAACCCGCCCCCCTTTCTTTATCCCTTCTCAAGTCCTGGTAACCACCATTCTACTTTCTGTTTCTATGAACACCACATATAAGTGAGAACACAATGGTATTTCTCTTTCTGTGATGGGTTATTTCATGTAATATCCTCCAGTTCCA
The DNA here is from genome assembly GCA_004027205.1 of Ctenodactylus gundi. Classification (NCBI taxonomy): domain Eukaryota; kingdom Metazoa; phylum Chordata; class Mammalia; order Rodentia; family Ctenodactylidae; genus Ctenodactylus; species Ctenodactylus gundi. Next base: position 110,722 of record PVKB01002429.1, on the reverse strand, counting down.
TGTATATAGCTGTAGTTTTTGTGTATAGGCTTAATCAGTTAAAGTTATAATGACACTATTTATATCTATACCAGATTATTTTTATACCCAATCCAGTATTACTTCATTTATTTCTTTACTAAACAACAATTGATTGTTTGTGATTTTACTGTGTGAATGTAGTAGTGAGAAAAAACGACATATGCCCTGCTCTCCTTCAAATTGTAGTACAGTGTGTTATACTGGTATTATTCAGATAATGAAATAAGGGTCAATGCAATGAATGAAAAGTATGGGAAGCTGTGAAAATGTAACAGAGATGTTTATTCGGTGAGTTTGTGTCAAAGTGGCAAGGGGTGTGTCCCTGAAAAATTATTTATTTATGTAATGATACTTTAAAGTCCCTTTGTCAGCTAAGCTATCATACTTACAGGTCTTGGAGGTTGAAACAGGAACATCTGTGGGCCCATTATCTTATCTGTCACAGGACGTAATGCAGAGGGAACAGCATTGATGAAAACCTTGAGACATGGAGCATTTCTTTCACTAGAGTGAATGAATGAAGCCATTGATCCCAGGAAAGAGCAGTGATGTGATTGGCTGGGGAGAGCCCATGGTGGAGGATGTAGAAATCTGTAGGGTATTTCTAAGATTTATAATTATTTTAGAAGACTGGACAAATCTCTATCAAGAAAAGATCACATAAATAACCTTTAAGATAATTTCCAGCTCTAAGGTGCTATGGAATCCAAAAAATCCGATTAAAATCATGATAATTCAATAGGTAAAATAAAGACAATAATAGTTGATACATAGGATAAATGCAAAAAATCAAAATCTTGATTTGTGTAAAGCCTCTATGATAGTGTCTAGTACGTATGAAGCACAACATAAATATTGCCTATTGTTATCTCACTATGCAACTTGAAACCTTCTGATATGAAGAGAAGAAGCTACATTTTATCAACATTTCCCCAATTCTGTGAGATTTTAAGTGAAAAAAAAAATACCGAGGGAGATGGAGTAGGTAAGAGATGAAACAATATGACAATCCTGACTGAAAATGAAGTGGCAGGCTGGAGAGTGTAAAAAGGGAGAGAAGGGCTATCTAATCGTATTCCCTGGTGGATCCAGTTCGAATGGACAAGACAGATTGAGTGCATAATAGAACAAATGAAGCACAGCTTGAAAATCTCTGGGAATTCTGAGATGTCTTAGGTTACCCTTGATGGAGCTAAAAATTATAACGAGCAGAACTCTGGACCCATGGTGTATTATCAAAGGACAGGAAACCACTTTTTCAAGCTAAACACTTAGAGCTGTCACACTGATGTGACAGAGAGTGACACTCAAGCACAGATATGGGGCCATTTTAGTCAAGATAAATATTCCACTGTGTTATGGTCTGGGATGAAATTTGTTAAGGCATGCAGGCATTTTATAAGTTAGCCTTTAGAGACGGAAGTTTTCTACTACTAACTGGTATGTAGGACTTAGTTCAAAAATCACATCAATTTATACTCTGTTGGAATGGGTCTTCCCGGATGCAGACACTGGGACAAGAATTTAAGTATAAATAGCTTATTTGGGAAATAATCTCAGAGAGCACTAGCACTGTAGAGGAAGGGAGAAGTGGAGGAAGGAAGGGAAGATAGACATCACAAGGAAAGCTAACGAATAGATTCCCGCTTTGGAACTGGGGCCTGTTCAGTGGGGAACCTCTAAAAATTGCATGAAAACCACCTCACAGTACTTACACTCCAACGTCCATTTTCATTGGCTAAAGACCACTTAAGGGAAAGAAAGTCAATACCTGAGGATAGGGTATGTTGACCAACAGAATGGAATTAAAGATGTAGAAACAATTCTATGGACTTTCAGCTCTCTCTCTCTCTCTCTCTCTCTCTCTCTCTCTCTCTCTCTCTCTCTCTTTCTCTCTCTCTTTCTCTGTCTCCTTTTTTAATACAAAGGGGCCTAAAATAAATAACTGGGGGAAAAGGTAGTTTTTTAAAACAAAAAGTTCTGCGAAAACTGGTTGTCTATAGGTAGAAAAATGATTCTAGGTCTATATTTCTCACCCTATACTAAAATCAAATAGACCAATGGCCTAAATATAAAAACAGAAGTGCAGAATCTGCTAGGAAATAAAATAGATAAATCACTGGAAGACAAGGGCTCAGGCCGAGAGTTTCTTAACAGAATACCAGCTGCACAAGACCTAATACCAAGAATCAACAATAGGATTGTATCAAATTAAACAACATCTGCACAGCAAACAAGCAAGCAAACAACCTGACAGAGTGAAGGAACTACTTACAAAACATGATAAAGTTTTGCCAGCTACTCAGATAGAGGACTAGTATCTAGAATATGTAAATATTCTACCCCTTCAAATAAGACGGTGTCCAAAGGGAAAATTGAATTCAATAGTCCCTTCTTATACAGGACCCTTAATTTTGTCATTTGCTGTCTGTTTTCTTCTAGTGCAATATAATCTGTGTAAACAGGCAGTTGTTCTGTGTCTTCCATGCCAAGGCTGGTACCTTATGTGAAGTAAATTATCAATAAATATTTGTTAAATAAATGAATTAATGAATAAAGAACATATAGATTTCCTTAATTTCTATAGCTGACATAACTTTATTATTTTGTCCTCATTCTTAGGGGAGGGAGATGGTAAGGCAATATACCTGTGCAAGTTAAAGTCAAATTAGGCCTGTTGACAAAACATGGAACAACCAGAAGGCTTATGCTGCTTATAAAAGTGCATTGGAAAGAACCAAGTATTATCTAATAAAGTAGAAAAGGAATCTATCTTATCAACCAGCAGTTCTATTATATTCCCTAGAGCTGCGAAATCCTTATTCTGTGTAAAGCTGAATTTTTCATAACAGAATCTAGAGATAACCCAAATACATATGATACATAGATAAAAGAGGGGATAATTAAGTTCAGTTACAATAAAATATGAATGAATTACAGCAAGAATGATGAATCTCACAATAACATAGAGAAACAGAAGGTTGCAAAGTAATACATTCATGTGTTTATATAAGTCATGTAAACATAAAACATGCAAAACTAGCCAAGATATTGATAAACATATGGACTAATCTATTTAAAAAGGCAAGTGATAAACACAAAATGAAGGATACTGGTTAATAAAAAATTAATTAAAAAGTAAGTTTGTAGATGCACAACTAGGGTGTTAACATCAAAACCTTTTTTATAATCAGTTTTTAAGCTGGGTGATAAATATACAGGTGGTCATAATATAACTGTAAAACATATATACGTATTTTATATTGAGTCGCATGCAAATATTCTGTTTAGTGTACTAATATCAATTATTCCATAATTAAAGACAATGATTTACATATATGACCATAATATACAATATTCCTTTAACCTGAAAAAAAAGTCAGCTGGAACAAGGTTTTAAACAATTAAAATTACTTAATCACTTTTACATACTTCTTTACATAAGTGGATAGGTCAACACTGATGGCATGTTAGTGATTTTTGTAGCTTTTAGGTGACATTGAAATGCATATTGAAAAAATATTAAGTGTATAGTTACTGAATGTATTAAATATTAATATAAAATAAATTAAATAATAGTATGTCAATTAAATTACATAATTAAATGACTATTAATAAATATACTGGAAGTGTTGGGGAAATATGGTGATATGTTTTTTGTTTTTACATTTGGTATATAAATGATTTATGAATAAGAGTTTTAGAGGAAGAGATACTGTGTTGCTTATTACTGGGTAAAAAGATTCCCACAGACTTGGCACCTTAAAAATAAAGTATGAAGGAACGAAGGAAGAAAAAAAAAGAAGATAGGTTAACAGGTCCTCCACCCTTGATGCCCTAATCTTTTGGAGTTTTTACATATGTCTTTTCTTACCATTGTTACTTGATAAACTTTCTGTATTCTCTGTCTCTGTTTATCCTAATGTCTGTCTGACCCCTTTTGGCTCTTAATTTCTGCTTCAGTAGCCATGTCTAGCCTTTTGACATTGTAAGGACTGTATTTTTTTTCTTTAGTCATAAATATGTATGTATTAGACACTTTCTACCTGGAATACCCAAATAGCCTGACTTAGCTGTATTAGATGTCAAAATACCCATCCACAGACTGATGGATACGAAAATTGTGATAAATACACACAATGGAGTACTACTCTTCCATAAAGACAGATCTGGGGCGAATGTAGGTAAATGGATGCAATTTGAGAACCGTCATGCTCAGTGAAGGGAGCCAAAAACAAGGTTAAATATTGCATGGTCTCTCTAATATGAGAAACCCAGGACACAGGCATTTTATAGAACCGAATGGGGGTGAGATTGGGAGTTAGGAGGATTGTGGACGGTGCGAGAGGGCCAAAGGGCTAAGAAAAAGGAATTGTAATTTTCACACAATATATGCACAAAATACTCAATCTCAATGTAAACATTGTGTATTGCATATATGGAAAAATAGACAATGAGAATGATTTCATGTAACAAGAATTTCAAAGGCCGGGCAGTTCCAGGCACCTCAGTGTAATTAGAGCTCTGGCTGTCTTCTTAGGGATTCTCACGGCCCCGCCATCGCTGTATTGCTTCTGCTCTCAGTAGCTTCCTCTGTTGTTGTAAGATTGCTATACCAGTTCTAGCATCTCATCTAGATATGGCAAAATTAAGATGATGGAAACAAACTGGTTCTTCTATGCCACTTTCTTTCATGACTTTTTGGTCATAATTGACAAACTTTCTTATACTTATAAAAACAGCAGTGTCTGGTCTTCCACCAGTCAGGACCTTTCCCAGTGGGGCCAGAGTCAGCCAGCTTCCTTTGAAATTCATGGCTCTGAAGAGGAGGGTGGGAATGTAGAATCTTCTTTGATCAGAAGAAGAGAAATAAGCATAATTTTATATGTTAGCTCTGGCCTCCTATGTTACAGAGTAATTTCTCTATTAGGGATAGAGAAAAATGGTATAAGAGATTAAGAGGGGAATAGCTGTCTGGAAGGAAAATTGAAATTAAGTGAGTAGGAAGAGAATTGCTCTGTAGAAGATAATATTCTCAGTTTGGGTTTCTAGAACAATGTGTAAGTAGTTTTATTTAGGGGATGAATCCAGAAAATTCTGGGGAAGTAAAGAAATGAGAGAAAGAAGGGAAGGCAACCCACATTATAGATCAAGTTGCAAAAATATTAAACCCAACCAAAGCTTCATGAAGCTGTGGAATGCTGGGTGACAGTGTAGACACTTTCTAGAGTTGTTAAAAGTCAGTGTAGACATTTCCTAGCCAAGCTGTGAAGACACTGGAGTGTTTACCTGCCAAATCCTATCAACCCTTGCCTGAAGGTTGCTCCCAGTGGTGTTGATCCCCAGCACATCCAGCTGGGCTACATGCAGGCCTCAAGAAAGGCCTCAGGCAGAGAGTTCATTTGCATGCCTACAGGACAGGTCAACAATGATGGCATCTGCTTTAGGAGGCAGCAGGCTTTGCTATTTAACATCAACTGTTTACATTTATAATTTCTTCCTCAGACTTTTAGCACTACAATGCAAGCCCCCAGACTAATCTAAAATAAATGTACCCTTCATCATACCATGTGCCTTATAAATACTAACAGTTGTTCCACCTGGGTAGCAGAGGTTTTCGGAATGAATTCCATGTTTGTGAGTACCCTTGAGACATGAATGTCAACTTTGTGAAGACATGGTGGTAGAGCTGGACCTGTAGGGAAGTCTGCATTAAATTCTTCTCCATTTTTAATTTCTTTTCACAATACTGTATATTTTTTTAAACAAGCCAGAATATTTTCAAAGAAAATAGCTTTTTGAATAGATATGCCCTAACTCCGAAGACCTTTTAAATGAGTCATACAGTTCTTAACTAGAAAAGTTCAAATAGATTTTTTTAGAGAGCTATAAAATAAAAATGATTCATTTCAGTGCTGATATGGATCAAATTGTATTCCCCCAAATTTATATGTAGAAGATCTCATTCTAGTCCTACAGAATAAGAAATGTCTTGTTTGGAATTTGAGTTATTTCAGATGCAATATAAAGCAAGATGAGCAATATATAGGGCATAGGCTGGACTTTTAATCCAGTATAGCTATTGTGTTCTTATGAAAAATATTCCGTATGAAGGGATACATGAACCCACAAGCAGAATGTTATATGAACCTGAAGACAGAGACCAAGGTCATGTACACACCCTGATTTATAAGCCACAGGACACCCAAGTGTAACCTATATCTATAATCCACAGAACATCAAACACTTTCACTTACTAGGAGCTAGGAGAGAGAACAAATTGCCTCTCCTGGTCCTCACAAGAAACTAGCCCCTTAATTCCAAACTTCTAACTTCCAAAAATATGACACAGTAAGTGTATGTTAAGCCACTTAGTTTGTGGTACTTTGTTATACAAGCTTTAGAAAATGAATGCCAGTGTCTGCGATATCTTTGCAATTAATTTTTTTTGAAACACTAGCATAATTACTAGTTAAATTTTCTGAGAAAGGAGACACTTTAAGATGTTGATGGCTACTTGTGGTCCTGATCTCTTAGTGCTGGTGGTAATCATGTAGATTTGGATCATTCACTCGAGTTTTAGGAGTTAAGAGGACTATGTGAATGTATATTTCAGGAACAATCAGACCTGACTTGATTTTTCAAGTCAGAAATCACTTGCGCTGAAAAACATTACTGCAGTGATTGCTGGAGACCTGCAATGATTTTCTTCTTATAGAATTGCATAAAACTCTCTTTATTTTTGATCATTATTTATTTATTTTTGATCATTATTTATTTCTGATCATTATTAACATACCCATTTGTTTAGTGAGGCAGAGGTAGAAAAAGGGTCTGAGCAACAAAGACTAAAGGTTTTCAGTAACCTTGCCAAAAGCTGAGATATTGAAGGTGATTTTAGATGGAATCCCGGCTCTTTGCCTGAAATGGAATCCGTCAATAATTTGCAAAAAAAAAAAAAAAGTACTAAATGTTTACAGTAAGTGTTCGCAAAGTTTCATGTGTGCACTTAAATCAATGTATGTACATTTCTGAACAAGAATACATTGTTTTTAACAGTTTCAAAGGGAACTAGAAGAAGTAATATTGAGGATAATTTGAAAATAACTTTCCGGGTAGGATTGCATTTTGAAATAACATTAAAGAACCTTTATTATTTATGTTCATTTTATGATCTTGAAACAGTATATACAAGACTGCTTGAAACACTTAATTTTTTAATATTCTAAAAGCAGCAGGTACTTATTATTATTTCTATTTTGAAGACAAAAGGTCCACAGAGGTTAAGTAAATTGCTGAAGCTCTCAAAGCTCATAAAGAAGCAGGACTCACATCTGGTGCTGTTTTTCTTTTAAAGACTTCTCAATTTACTCTCAGTCTACTGTCTCTACATACTGGCAATCTCTTTAAAAGCTAACTTTGAGGGCTGAGGATGTAGCTCATGGGTAAAGTGCTGCTTGGCATGTATGAGACCACAGGTTTGATCCTCACAACCACAAAAACAGAAAACTGACTTTGATTTCAGTGTCATCAAAGCTAGTTGCACCATCATCCATTTTAGTAAGCATTCTTACATGATATAGGAGAATGGACACAGTAAAGTCTAAGACATCTCCCAAATTCCAGCTCTGGAGTACTGTGAGAAGTGACACATCCCTTGGGTACCAGGGCCTTAACTAGAATGGAGGAAGGTGGGAAGCCTGCTGACTGGGCTTTTGGCCTTAGTCTTCCCCGTTCAAACATCCTTGAATTATATCCAGAGCAACTTGCCTGTGGCATGAGTCACATTAAGTTTCTTTCTTAAAACTCCCCAGTGGCTTTCATCTGAATTGCAAAATCTAAAACGGTCATTATTTATCACTAAACTGGGCTAAAGAGCAGTGACTGAGATTATTTTGGTCCAGTATGGAGATTTGATCACTCATCCCTTAAGGTCTGATATGATTGGTCCTCTACTTACTTACTGGACATCGTCTCTTGTACACCTGCTTTCGCTCACACTCCTTAGCCACATTGCCCTGATTTCTGGACCATGATCACATACTTGCCTTGTTTCTACCTCAGTTTGTTTTCTCTTCTCTTCCTTCTTGCAATGCTATTCCCTGAATTCAACACGATTCCTTCTTTCTCATTTGCCTAGACCCTCAGTCAAAAATTTCCTCCATAAGAAAGAATCACCACAGTGTAAGTGTCCCGCTCCTTTGTTCATTCTCAACAGCATTCTATTTCATCTTCTTCCCAGCACTTAGTGTTTATTTTTTATGACTAATAGTCTGAATCCTTTACTAACAGAGAAGCTCCTTGAGGGTAGAAATATTTTGTGTGCATAGTATTTTCTTAAAATATAAATGTTGGTGAGCTGATTGCTTCTAAAGAACAGTGGGAGCTAAGTAACTTTTCTGTTAATAAAAACAGAGACATGTTTGCACAGGGAATCACCATCTGCCTCTGTCCACCTCTCCATTTTCTTTTTTTACCACTAATGGCCCCAGCTTCAGCCCTCACTGAGCTTCTTACATGCTGGTATTCTTTCTTACGGAACTTCCCTTCTCCTTGTCCTGGGCCTGCATCTTCCTTGGGATTTCTTCACCTCCCTAACCCACATGATATCTTATACATCGATTATCATAACACCCTTCATATATCTTTCTTTTATGCTATGCTGCCAGCTTCATCAGAAAGTAGTCATGTTTTTTAGTGGACTTGTACATTCTGAAACCCAAGATGTGACTGTCATAGAGTGCTTGCTTAGTGAGTGAGTGCACGTATGTTCCGATGTTTCAATACATTCACTTCACTGTGGCACTCTCTTGGATTTTTTACATCTTGCCTTTGTCTAAATATATAACAGTCCCATACACTAGGCATCAGCACAGGATTTATCACCACCTCCTGATTCATTCTCAATTTCTAGATGTTAGGATATCCTGCTGTCCTCAGCATCAGTGCTAAGCTAAAAATCTTCAGCCTCTTATTAGCTCACAACATCTAATGAGTCACCACATGTGGTACTTGTTTAAAACTGTCTTGCTTTTTTTTTTTCCTAGTGCCTGGTGCCAGATACCTGTTTTCTTGTTCCTTTAGCAGAAAGTCCCCTTATTGCTATCATTATGGTCAAAATTGGTGAATGCATTTGCTGTCAGATTTTAGTGGATCTCATGGTGTGCAATCAGCTGGTGTTTGCACTCTCTAATTTTAGCATTAGAATGTCGGTGAATCAAGTTCTCCTTGGTACAGAAGTATTTATGGCACACGAAGGATGGGTATATGATTTTGGAAATAAATCAGGCATTTTGGCTGAATGAACAAGCATGATGCTGAAATCAGGATCATGGGCTTAAATGTTTGCTTAACCTCAGTTGCCTATACCCCAAATGACAACAGAAAATAGATCTTAAATAGTATAAACAGCCAATTATCACCTTATCTTGAATTGTACAAAAATAGACTTCTAATTCTTAAAGAATATCTTTGTACATACACGGCAACTCTGTCATTATTCCCACGGAGAAGCAGTATGGTGAGAGCTCTGGACCAGGCTGTGGCAGGTCAAATCTCAGCTTCCACGCTATGAGAAAAGATCAATGTCAACTTGTTACACTGCAAAGTGAAGATGACAGTGATAGACATTGTGTAGGGTTGCTTGATACAGGGTTTGGTGTCTATTGAGCACTGTTTCCATCATTACCTCCTCCTCCTCCTTCTGATTATTACCCAGTCAACACAGGAACAGAAAAAAAAAATTCATCTTCAAGATTACTACCAAAATCACATTTGCATGTTGCCTAGGACAAGTCACTCTCAGAAAAGGAAGAAACGATGGAAGTAATCCTTCAGGTTTTAAAGGTGTTTTTAAAATCCCTACGATAGGTTGTCTTGCCATCGTTCGTGTACCTGTGCTCTTTGCTCTCCTATCGCCACTCGGTACCCTCTTTTGGCAGACCACAATGAACACATAGTTTATTACACCTGCTTCTGGGTTAGAACTGTGATCCAAAGGAGACTTTTTGTATACTTTTCTAAAGCACCATATACTATTTGCAATAAATTTAAAGAATACAAGAGAATAAAAGTTATAATCCAAGTCAAGCAAAAAATTTAAAAAACAAATCTTGTCCATTTCTATACTAGTTCCCAGTAATCGCCACTGGTAAGAGCAATTTATTAGAGTATATCCTCATAGCTTTTCACCACCTCACATCTATCTATGTGGGCATATATACACGTATACACATATATAAACCCATATGCTATATCTGTGTACCATGTGATATACACATGGAGGTGTTTCTTTGCTTTTTAAGAAAATGTGATCATATGCCTTTTTAAAAATCTAGACAATTTTTATCTATCAAGAAATTTAAAAAAGACTTATCTTTTTTTAATGATGATATTATTTTGCATGGTTAGGGAGCTGTTACATTAGTGATTCCTAAAGTGCCACATCTTTGGGTATCCATGCCTTTGTGTAGTTCTCTCCCACACTGCCACTCATTCACCATGTGACTTTCTGTGACTGATGGGACAACAGAAATTTGATAAGAACAACTGTGCACTAAAATAAATCTTTTCTCCCGTAAGTTGTAGATGTTGGGTAATCTGTCCCAGCAATAAAAAGTAACTAAGACATTTGGGTTTTTTCTCTTTGTTTTTCTTTCCTTTGCTGTTTTAGACATTCTTCTATAGATATGTTTATGCTGTTTTGCAGTTATATTTGTGATATATATTCTTTCTGGTGAAATTCATGGGCAATTGAGTATGAGGATGGACCATATTAATCCTGTCATAATGTCTTTTCCTAAAGATTATATCAGTTCCAACTTTCACCAACAGTTACGTTGTTAATTGCATTGCCTCTTTATCTACATTCTTACTAATGCTGCTTCTAAATTTTTGCTACTATATTTTACAAAACTTTCCTCTATTAGTGGGGTTAAACTTCTCTTTGTGAGCCCAACATCTACATTAATGTCTTCCTGGGCCATTTTAATTGCATTGTTTACTTTTCTTCTTATTCATTTGTAATAAAGATCCATGTACTAAGAATATTAGCTCTTTTTGCCTGTGATAAGTGTTCAGGATATTTTCTTTCAGGCTGCTGATTCAAGCCACTTACCTTTGTTTGTAGTGTTTTTCACTTTACAAAGGAAACAGAATTGTGTGTAGTCAGGTCTCACAAATTTTTCTCCATAGTTTTGTACTTTTCTGGGCCAACTTTATAATTATCTTTCCCATAGTAAGATTACCAAAAATATTTTACTGTCTTGTCTTCTAGAACATTTGAAGTTCAAAAATAGATTTAAATATTTACCTTTAGCCTTTTTTCGTGGATGGTATGAATTAAAGCTATATTATTTTTTTCAAAGTAGAAAAACAGTTGAACCAAAACTATTTGCTGAACATTTGCCCTTTTTTGATTTGTTATTTTATTGTTTAGTTAAAAACTAGTAAGTCCTAAATGAATGTAATGCGGATTTGTTTCTGAATACACTATTTTTTCCTTTGATAAAAAACTATTAGTTTTCTAATATCATAAAGTCAGCCCTTCTACCCACTCCATAATTTAAATGAATAATAATAGATTTGTGTATGAATGTGTGTGTATGTGTGTGCGTATCATGTACTCATGCATATGTAAACTTCACTAATACGTTAGCAGAATTTAATATATCAGAATTATGTTTTATTTTAGAACCATATGAGGAAGCTCTAGCAGCAAAACAAACAATATCTGAAACCAACAGTGTATTTAAAGGTTAACCTGACAAAATATTTTTGCAATGTCACATAAGATCAGTCTTAAATTCCGTATCCCGAGGGCTGAAAACCCTCTGTTCCTGCTTTCCCAGACTTCCAAGACACATATAAGCTAACAAATGCAGCGGCATGGATCTAGAGGAAAAAATCTACTGGGAAGGTTAAAGCTAGCTGGGGAGGAAGAATGCCAAGAATTTGTTAACTGTATTCCATATATAAACCTGTGAGTGGTAATTGGTAAGGTAATAGTATCTAAAACAATCTAGGATGGAGTAGAGGACTTCTGCATATTTTTGCGAATGACTGAAAGGAGAAAGGTTGGCAGTCCTTTTTGAGTCTAAACTGGGCATATTCTATAAAATATCTTAATATTTAAAAGCATTTTTGTTTTTACTTTGGTAGTGCAAATGATTGGAGTCTGACATGTTCACATTTAACACTGTTTAGCTTCACACAAATAAAATCAATTTCTTCTTCATGTAAAGGAAATGCTCATACTCTTCCGAGCTTTTGATGCAGCCCCACCACTTAGAGGTCTGCTTAAAATTTTCTGGTTCTAATGGTTTTGTTAGGTTCATGCAATTATGCTGCACAAGTCTTTGTACCATGTACTGAAATCTAGTTTCCTAGAATGACAAAAACGTGTTATAGCAATTTCTTTGACACATACATTGATCTCTGGCAACCTGTAAAAACAGTAAATAGCATGAAGCCTAGAGATGCAATGTTCTGAGTCAATTTTACCCTTGAAATTGTTAGCATGTACTTAAGAACTATTGTTGGATAGTTAGTGGATCTTTAGTCATGAGATATCTCAAAATTGAATTATTTAAATATAAAAAATTTAAAAATTGACATTAATTGTGACCTCTCACACCCCTTTTAAAAAATATTCTGATAATTTCTTACTTAAAATCTGTTTTCTCCTAATTGAAAAATAAATGCAGTTTTAAGAAGAGATAAACAAAAATTTTTATTCTGAATTTACTAGCAAAAGCCAAGCTTTGCTAAATAACTTTCTGTACTTCCTTGGAGTCATATACATCATTTAAATATTTGTGTTTTCACTAGTAATAAACTGTCTGTGTCTTCCACCATATTATTAATCTCTTTTTCTTTGTGAAATACAAACCATTTCACATCAGCCCCCTCCTTCAGGTCCCACACTTCCCAAAGATCGACATGTCCCTAATTCTGTCTCTGATTTGAAGTTCAGTTAATCTTACTTGCCTTGGTTGTTCAGGTAATCACTTATTATAAGTCAATGTAGCACTCCTGAACTTTTTGTATCCATTTTGTAAAGAAACCATGTATTACTTTATATTTTGCATACACACATATTTGCTCTATTACATATAAGCTTCTTGAAGATAGTATAGTAGTACACATCCATCTAGCTTTAAAAACTAATAGTTTATGCAGAACAACGTAATGTATGATTCAGAACAGTGGAAGTCCAATAGGCTTTAAACATGGAGAGAACCCGAGCCTTGGTCTTATTTTTGACTTGGCTTCCCCCTTTTCAGAGGCTTTTTATTGATTTTAGCAATATTTTAAATTATTCTGGAAATAACATCTCTTTCTTGATAAATATGGCAACAAAGTCTAGAGCAAAACTCTTATTATTGGTCTATTTTAAATTATCTGTTTCTCTTGAGGTTATTGCTTTGGCCAGGAGGAAGAGGCATGATGATTGACAGGCCTGCGTCGTGCGCCCAATTCTGTGACTTTGTCTTGACCCCTCGAAAAAAAAAAAGCAGGAAGTAAAGTAGGATCAAGCAGGAAACAGAAGAATATGTTCTTGATTTTTCTTTGGGTCCTCCATGGTTCTTTAAATGATTTGCCTTTAGTAACTACACAGATAATTGCTGAATAAAATCACCATAGTCATTAATCTCTTTCTATTCCATAGGAAATGAGAAGGGGTGCGTCAACATTCTTTTGGTATCTTGAGTTTTTGATATGTTAAGATAATTGAGTACACAACAAGAAAGTCAGAATTGTTTCATGAAAGAACTCTATTAAACTGATTTTATATAAAAAGAAATGAAAGCATAAGGGAAGTAGATGAGTGCATCAACAAAAAAAGTAGGGAGATGACAAGGTATGTATCTGCTGCTTAAAAAAAAAGATAACTTCCATATACCCCTCCATGGCTACAAGTTTCAACCAAAAGCTATAGTTTATTTTATATTGCTGCCTTTCTAGATTCAGTAATTTTTCCCATTTGGACCTAGGATTGGTTGTAAAAACTAATCACCTATTGTTAGTGTTGCAGACAGTGTCCTTCAATTACACGTGTACCCGCACGGTCTTTTTCGATAACCCAGTTAGAGTATGCCCTATAGGTCCTATTGGGTCATTGCATCATAGACTCGTTGCTCAAACAACACAGAAAACAGAGAAACAAATGACAAACAAATACTCTAATAAAGAGTTTAGTCCATAGGTGGAATGGGGAAGAAGACTGAAGCTGGCTTCTCTGGAAACTGTAGTCTTCATACTTGTATCGGTTGCCCCGCTAAAGCTGCCTTTGATGATTATTTTCATGAAATTTTTTGGTATTGAATTTTTTGAGAGGTGAGGCTGAAGAGTTTATTTGACATTTATGAATTTTATTATTTCGAAAGCTATAGTATAGCTTCTAGAGACAAATTCGTCTGCCCTTCACTTAGACATAGACTTTTACCTAATGGATTGAGGAAAGAGATCCAAAATTGTTTTCATTAATTATCAACTGCATCCAAACCATTCTAAAGGAAATACCTGAACAATTTCAGTTGTGTGTGGCATAAATAATAAAGCTTTTTAAAATGTATGTTTTTAATTCCTACTAAAGCAAATTCATATTAAGATCTTTCAAGTGACTGTCTCTGAGCACTGTTACTAGGCATGACTTTCTTCACGTTCTTTGGGTTTAGAGTGAATACATGTGTAGTAAAGGTAAAATACATTATTTTTTTCTGTGACATTTATTCCGAGCCTGTTTTTGCCAACGCAGCTGCCATGTGAGTCGGGCTTTTTCTTTCCTTTTTTCTTTCCCTTTTCATTTTAAAGGCATATATGCAAGTCATCTGACCCAGGTTGTACATGAGCTGTACAGCATATGGTTGGGGTGAAGAACATCGTATCTTTTGTTCAACAGTTTTTGTATTTCTTTCCAGTCTTTTGCTTTTCTGGTCCTCAAATAAGGCTAATTACAAAAGGGGGGAAAGGTGGGACTGGTGGAGAGGGAGGCTTTAAACTCATTCCTTTTGCAATGAGGAACAAAAGGGAGTACCAAGGGCATGACTAGGCCTCCACAAAAAAGAAAAGAGAAAGCCACCTAATGAGGATGTCGAGATAAGTGCTTGTGAAGAAAACTGGTAAAAAAGAGAGAGAGAGCGCTTTTAGTCTAAAATCCATAAATAAGTGTGCATCAGATGGGTACTAGAACAGTTTTAACAAGAGAGAACATAAAAACTATATTCTTCTATGCAAGAGCTACATGCCTAAAAAACCTTTTTTCTTCTTATGACATTTCTCTTTCAGAAATTAATTTAAAAAGAATGACTTGAAAAATAAGCTGTTTTATTCATGCCTCTGAGTCTATTATGGAGTAAAATCCATAGAAAGAGTTGTTTTTGAGACACAATTATGAAGGCTGATGGCTTTTTAGGGGTCAAAGATTTTGCATGAGTATATGAGGAAGTTGTTCGTGGAGAGGAACTGAGTAGGGAAATTATTTTGCCATTGGGAATTTCTGTTGCCTTTTTCCTTTTAAAATGGGAAAAGAAGCAGGATTGAGAGCTGTAAATAACCTAACATAAGAGGGATTTTGGTTCATGGAGTATTAACTTTTTAATGGTTAGAATAAAAGTTGCTGAATTACCCTACCAATGAATAAATTTGTTCATACTACACTTAGAAGTGCATCAACATACAGATTTTCCACAGCCTACTTAGATTTGGATTAAAACAAATACTTTAGCTAGCATACTGGAAGGACAATTATGGCTCATTACTTGATTTAACACAATCTTTGTTAAATAATGTTTACATTTTATATTTGACCAGTTTACACATTTTATAAAGTAATCACATATGACATTATTGAATCACTTGTGTCTTCTACATCTAATAGCTTGTCATTCCTGATGTTTATTGTGTTTTGGAGTTTTAGTGAGGTTTTTATTTGGGTATACAAGTTCTCTTACATTCAGTAACTTCTCTTAGTTTCTTAGTTGTACAAATGTTTTACTTTTTAAAATATTATTTATATTTTTTACATCATAGTAATTCAGGCTTTCACTTGTGAAAAATTGAAAATGTTGAATATTCCTTTATTCATTATAAAATTGATTAAATTACATTAAAATGACAATTTTCTACACTTTGGATAAATTAATATTTAGAACGTTAAGTCTTTCCTTTTTAAAAAGTGGTATAGTCTAGGAACAACCTAATGAATCAGATGTGCATCTTACCATAGTCTTCAGGTACTTATCTATAGAGAGTTCATTTACTATCTACTAAAATTTTGAGATATACTTTTTAGGTAGTCTTTCTTTTCTTCTGAAACCAGAAGTCTAGTTTTACCACATCAGAAGCCATGATGACTTTAACATACTTGCATAATTATTGCTTTCTGTTGTTGTTCCTTTAGCCACTTATCAAGCTTTGCCAGATTGATGGCTCATCTTAGTGGTCAGACACTGTGACTTTTAAGAGCATGTAGACTTAGTATTTTTGCTTAGATTAGTAATGTCCCAAAACTCACACAAAAGACTTGGTTGCCAGCTAATGGAGTTTTGGGGACTTGGTTAAATCATGAGGAGTCTAACTCTATCAAGGAGATTAATTAATTGTTGAGCTCGTAATTTGATGGCATTATTAAGAGGTCATAGAAACAGGAAATGGGGGCTAGTTGAAGGGAGTGAATAATGGGGCACGATCTCGAGGACTTTATCTTTTTCCCAACCTCCTTCCATCTTGCTCTCTCCACCTGCTTCTCAACTGTCAGGAGATAAGCAATTTTGCTCCATGCTGTCTTTCTGCCATGGTGTTCTGTCTCACCTCAGACCTACATCTGTAGAATCAGCAAACCACAGACTGAACTCTCTGAAACTGTGAGCCAAAATAAATCTTTTCTCTGTTAAGTTGTTTTTCTCAGACATTTTGTCACAGTAACGAAAAGCTGTTAAACAGTCTCTTATTTACTAACTCTGCATGGGCTATGTCAACCTTGCTATATTTCACTTAATTCACTGTAAAATAGAGAAAGTAATACCTATTCATAGGTTTCATGTAAGTATCAAATGAGGTGAGATTAGTAAAGTGATTAACATGATGCTTGGTGAATCTTTATAATTAATAATTTATTATTAAAATTATGATCTCATTATGATCTGGAAATGTACACTACTCCAAATGGCTGTTCTTAATTCTCTGACTCAGTGTCCTAAAGATTTCGTAAGTCTTCTGAGGAGGAATATACCTCACAGCTGACCTTATTGAGACAGATAGCCCATCAATAATTGTATTGTTCTTTTCTAGATGTCATATCTTTTTCTATCACTGTACAGGTAATACTACCTGGTATAACATGACATAAAAGGGAACATCAAAAAAGAGATGTACATTTGTATATTTAAGTTTAAAGAAATAACTATAATACAATGAAACTATGAGTGGACAAAGAATACATACAGACTAAGGGACCTACAGAGCAATACTCCTCCTACTTCCACCTAGATATACTTTTAGTTATAATTGAGTGATACTGTGACACTATAAATTGTAACTGACTTCCAGAGAACAGACTTTAGCTTTTCAATGGCCCCAAGGTATGTGATCTTGCATTAATATACACTTTGTCGAATCTCATTGCTTAATTAAGGCCCAGAGTTCCTGTGATACTTGAAAACCTCTGCAATTATGATGAACCATTTAAGACTGAGTCATTAATGCACTTCATTTTATAGTTGTTGTCAATGTGTAATTAAAGAGCAAGACATGTTCAAAGAACAAGCATCCAGCAGATTTATGTATTTATTTATATAAGTAGCCTCTGATTCATAATAACAAATCCAAGAGGGAAAATTTTGAGAAAACAACCAAATGACCTAACAAAAGTGGTAAAGTTATATTTTAAGGATGTGTGAAACTTTGTTTTGTACATATTTGTCCTGTGTATGCTTGGTGACAATAACCAGTAGATTGCATTCACAGGCTTTGATTTAACTGACTGAAATTTTTCTATGAGCCCTTTCTTGATAGAAAATGTGCACATCTGTATCCTCTATGATAATCTTGCCCTATTTTAAGAACTTGGGTCTCCAATATTTATGTTTGTGATTGCTAGTGGAGTGTTATCTTTAGAAAGAGTGCTGCAGAACAGTGTGGTGTGGCACAAGTGCATACTCCTTTCTAATACACAGGATTTTTGCCATTTCTAGCCAGAGACACTATTTCTCAGCATGTTTTGAATCCAGGTGAGGCCATATAAATGATTTCTGGTTAGTGGACTGTCGTGACAGTGAGGTATACTCCAGACCTGGCCTATAATAACTCCAGTCCACATGTCATGCTCTTTTATCTCTAATGTGATAGTTGCAAGTCAAAACTCATGACTGTTTTTGGATCTATGTATAAAATATCATTCTGATTCCTGAAAGATAAATGGAACAGATTACCCTTTTCCCTTCATCCATCTTATTCTTTATAGAAACCAGAAGCATATTTTGTTGGGAAATATATATTTGTTGTCTTAAATCAATGTAATCATCAAGTTTTATTCCTTATTGAAGCTATCATTACCTAAAGAAATGTTAAAGTTTACTCTTATGTATCCAAATTGCTAGGAAAATATTTGGCTTATAATACATCCTAAACAAGCAAATTAAGGTATGTTTCCTGGAAAGAGCAAGGAAAAATTCCACAAACACAAATTCCATTGCCTCCCTATGAAAATGCATTCAGTCCTTCTCTAAGATTTGTCAAAGTCTTAATGGCTCCAGGACTGCTAAAAAGTCTGAGCTCAATATCTCCTCTAAAACTCAAAGCAAACTCTTAGTCATGAGCCTCTGTGAAAATTAAAAAGTTAAACATTTCTGACATGCAATGATGCAGAGTCATCATTCCCATTCTGAAAGGGAAGAGAGGAATAGGAGGATAGAAAGCAATTGGAACAAAACACGTTCTTAACCCACTAGGGTAAGGGTTAAATCTTGTAACTGTATGTCCAGTACTTGAGATAAACTGTGGCAAGATGTAAGCTCCAAAGGGCTGGGGTGGCCCCACCCTTATAGCTGTGCCTCTGGCTATAACCTTTATAGCTTCTCCTTTCGGCTGGTTCTATTTATAACTTGTAGCCTTCCTCAATGAATGATTCAAATTTCCATGGTCTCCACAGTACCTTCAGTTTTTCCTTCGCAGCTTCATGCATTCCTCTCCCAAGGCACACTACCTGGCCTCCAAGACCATCTTCTAAAATGTGGATGGAAGACTTTATGCCCACACAACTCTAGCACTCTGTGTGCTAGTAAAATCAGCACCACGTGGATATCACCAAGGTCCACCCCTAGCTTGAGCAGCAGTCTTGTCCCCATGGACAACTGCGGCCAAGGCCTTTAAGTTCTTTGTTAGCTGGACTCCAGCAAATATTTCTCTCTTTGAGCTGGCAGAAGTCCTGGGATACTCTTCTCAGAGCACCATCTTTTGCCTTTCCACCCTTGATTTGGTAAAGGGTATTGTTGATTTTTGAGATGCCCTCAAGGTATCTTTTTTTATAATTTGATTCCAAGTACTTGGCTTCTTTTTAATGCTAATCTCTCTAACAACTATGTGTTTTTCTGCCATTTTCTCCTGCTTCTCAGTGTAGAGCAGGCTAAAAGCCACAAACACAACCCATGGTCAGCCTGAACATTGGGCTGCCTTATAGTTTCCACTGCCAGATTAAGTAGTTCATCACCTTTCATCTCAGTCTTAGCCAAAGTCTTTGGATGAGGACAAAATGCCAACATGCTTTTCAGCAGAGTATAGCTCCATGGTTTCTAGACTGATTGCCAATAAAATTGTCCTTCCTGTCTGAAACTTTTGAGGACAGCCTTTATAATCCACATGTTTATCAGCATTCTGGTCTTCTGAACTCTGACAAGAATTTCCAATCAAGCTCATATCAGAGCCTTCTAGACTTCTCTAGCCAGCATCTTCAAACCTCTCTAGATGCCACCTCCATGCCTACAAGCCTCCTGTACCACATGGTCAGTTAAAGCCACAGCAATGTCCCCACTTTTGGAACCAATTTCAGTCTTTCTTATTGCTGGAACAAAATACCCAACATCCAAAACTTAAGGGAAGAGAGGTTTATTTTGGCTCACAGTATCAGAAAGTCACAATTTGTCCATCGATGGCTGGCAATGGTAGAAGCACATGCCAGAGGTCTAGTCAGAGAAACTCTTCATGATGTGGCAGATAAAGAGCCAGGTGAGGGAGGAAGGGCATGACTACCCTTCAAGATCCTGTCCCACTAATCTACCCCATCTGTGTCAAGCCCCCATGTTCTGTCCTTTCCAACAGCCCCACCTCTTAGCAGCGTGTGGTTCCATTGGCCTCCCACAACATCCAGTACATGAGGATTCTGGGGGACATTCAAGATCCAAACCATAACAGTTTTATTGTGGTACTCTACCTTCACTTTTTTTTCTTCTCAGAAAATTCACTAAACATTGCAGAAGATTCACTGTATAGTTCAAACTCTGTTCCCTATGGATGTCTTTCTTCCTAGTGAAACTTCAATCACAAATACTTCTGGCATCAACCACTAAAAAATCATTTAGACTATAGCTTATCAAAACCTTCCTGTTAGGAATCAAAGACTAAGTAGTTTAGGCTGTATGGATCACAAGGTTTCTGTTGCAATTATTCGACTCTTTAGTACAAAATCAATTAAAATAATATGTAAATAATTGGATATGACTATGTTTCAATAAAACTTTGCAAAAATATTGTGCAGGCCAGATTTGGCTTATGGGCTATAAACTATCAATACCTATTTTATGGATATATCATTTTGTATAATTAGATTCAACTTTCTACCAAACATACATTTATTTTACCATTTACCTAATTTGTAACATTAATATAGATATACCAAGGAAAGCAGATAGTCTATTGGGATATATTAAGATAATTAGAATTCATATATACTTTACTTGAAAAAAGTTGCATAGGGGAGTTTGAATTTCATAAACACTTTCTAGTGAGGAAAGGAAAAATAGGGTGGTTCCTGACATGGAGTCAAGATTATATAAACATGAAGAGAAAAGAAAATAATATTAAATAATTAATTTTGGAAAAAATGAAAGTATTGGAGATTTATTTAATCACTGAATATATTTATTTTTTCTCTTTGTTTCAGGCCCTCAGATTACAATGTGAGAAGACAAACGTTATTCCAACCATTCAGAACTTACTGTTTAGTTGGGAAAATACACATGAATCCAGTAAGTATTGCAAAACTCGAAGAATATATGCACATGGCAAGTACAGGATGAAATGAAAACTTAACTGGAAAGTTAGAACCTTCTTAAAGGAGAAAAAGGGAGAAAGTGAAAGTAAAATAAATGACAGGATAGACATTGACAGATGCTGTGGAATTTGAAAGATAAAACTCATATGGATCTGTCCATAACCAAAAAACTAATGGAAGACACTGAGAAAAAGAATGGCAGTCTAAGTCTAAGTTTGTGTGTGTGTGTGTGTGTGTGTGTGTGTGTGTGTGTGTGTGTGTGTGCGCGCGCGCGCATCTGCGCGCGCGAATTAGCTGGGGTGTATATAGAGGATGGGGGGATTAAAGAGTAGAAGCTTTAGGTATAACTAAGTGGCAATTGTATAAGAAAAGCTTGACTGTGTCCAAGAAAGCATAGATTGCCAATTTACCCAGAACATGGACTAGAGAAAAGAAAATACCCAGAGCGAGGGACAGAAACAAAGGTTAAAGCAGATGGCGGAAGGCTTTGAACGCTGGCATAACGACTGGGGAGGATGTGAGCATGCGAAGGGGCCCGAGAAACCAAGACAGCTGAGCTGAGCAAACTTTAGGAAAGTAAGAATTAGGATGGCAGTGTCTGGAACAAAGGAATACAGGTAATAGCTGGAGTAATTCAGGCATTAAGGGCCAGGAGATGAAATGAAAGGGGTTATACTGTATTGTGAAATTGCTTCCCATTTTTATAAACTCTTTTGAGTTAAAAGCAGCATCTGTTCATCTGCCTGTGGCACAGTTTTTTTTTTTTTTTTCCTGGATGAAGAACAGGACTGTATTCACTGGCTGCTGACAATATCTCTCCTTGTGCTCCGCTATGTTTTAATTATGCTTGACATTCATGGCGCACTATTGTCCAGTGACAGCCAGTTGAAGAAATGTAGCTTCATTTGAAATCAAACAAAAGTGAGGACACATGTAATTATATAGTCACATATTATTGCTCAGAAGCTAAGACATTTTCAGATTTAATATGCTCGTGCCTTCCTACTTACTGCTCCGCTCCCATATCTTGTTTTGATTCAATTGTAAGAAGCCTCAGCCCACAATTTAATTACAAAAAAAAAAAAAAAAAGGCCCAAACCGGGAAGAGTTCAAAAGAATAGAGAAGCTAAAACCGAACTAGGAATCAGGAGAGAGTGGTGCTTCTTTTATTAAGAATTTTTTCAAACATATTCAATAGTGGGAAGATCAATGTAATAAATTCCATTCACCAATTGTTCTGTTGCTGTAATTGTCATGTGAATTAACTTGCCTCATTTTTAGCCATCCCTGCTTTCTACCATTGATCTTTAACCTGAACTATTTTAAAGCAAATCTCAGGCATCCTATTTTTTCACCTGTATGTATCTTTAAAAAGAACCGTTTTTAACGGACATCTTACAATATCTAAAATGAAGCTAACTGTAATTTTTAAGTATCATTAAATAACTCATTTTTGTTCAAATTTCTCCAGCTGTTTCACTATTTTCTTAAGTAATTATTTTTCATTGTTAAAATAAGAGCTATACATGACATAAGTATGAATGCCTCTTAAATCTCATTTATTTTACAAATTATATATTTCTACAGGGTTTTTTGTTCTTTGCTACTTATTTTTTTTTAAGAACAAGGCCATTTGTCCTAAAGAAATGCCTACTGTCTGGATTTACTGATGAGTTGTTTTATGATGTTCTTTTAGCCTCTGGGTTTCTAATAAACCAATAATTATATGTAGAGATTTGATAAAGTTTGATTTCTTTTCAAGAATATTTTATGAGGGCTGGGGACATAGCTCAGGCAGGACCAAGGTCCTGAGTTCAAGTCCCTAGCACCACATAAGTTGAGCCTAGTGGTGCACACCTACAATCCCAGTATTCAGGAAGCTGAGACAAGATGATTCTTGTGAGTTTGAGACCAGCCTGGGCTACATAGTGAGTTCAGGATGAGTCTGGACTACAGAGCAAGACCTTGTTTTTTTTTTTTTTAAGAATATTTTATGAGTGGAACTGAATTCTTTTATACAATGAGACGTTTATGTCTAAAATATTACAGAGCTTTCCCTTAGGTACTATTGAGGTAATAGTATACAAAAGAAAAATAGAAATTCTTGATAAATTTTTTATCAGTTACTTACTATTAGGCAATCATGGATTTTTGAAATGTTATCTTTTGATATTGGGAATTGAACCCAGGGCATCAATACTGAACACCTTGCAACCTTTTGTGTTTTATTTTGAGGAACAGTTTAACTCAGTTGCTAAGTTGCCAGGCTGGGCTCCACCTTGCTATCCTCTTGCCTCAGCCTCCTACACTCACAGATTTTTTCCCTTTGGCTGACGTGTTTTCATATAATCCATTAATTATTCCATTGTTACCCCAAAGGAGCCTCCAAGCAGTTTCAGTTGCCTTTGGCTTTCTTCACCTTGCTTCAAAAACTCCTGCTTTCTGACATGCCACTGGGCATCATCACTGTTGTCCAGAATCAGCCATGTGTCCAGGGAGCCCTATTTCCTGTAGCTGGGAAGTGGAATTTAGAAACCATGATGTGAAGAGTTAGGGTACTCAATGCCACAGGGTTGGCATTGTTTCTAGGCTTTTCCAGTAGACAAAACCAGGAAATATTTTGTTTTAAAAAGGTCACATAATGAGTTTCTATTAATATTTTCAACATTCAGAATTTTTATTTGATTGATTTTATTGTTTCATCTTCTTTCTCATTTACTGACAGCCCTTGTTTCTGATGACATTAATGCAATTACTTCTTTGTTCTAACTTAGCAATGTACAGTTGCAAAATAGCCATGCCAATATTGCTGATAACATTACAATAAGTATTGAGATACTCAGTTCTTTTTGACTTTGGGCTAGATTCTACTAGGGATGTATCGGTATCTATACACATATGTATTTAATCTATAAATATATAGTTTTATGATCTTTAGCATACAGATATGAAATAGAATCTTTCTGAGCCTACTGATAACATTTTCATGAGATTCTTTTGTAAGTCATGTCTATGATGCGATAAAATCCAGCCCATTTAAATATACAGTTCAGTGTTTTAACAAATGTATACTGTCCCGTGACTACCAACATAAGCAAGAAGGAAGAAATAGACGTTTTCATCCTACAAAAATTGCCTTGAGACCATAAATTTTTATATATGTATATATTATAAATATATTTAGATAGATGCATATTATTTTCTTTATTTATTTTTTAATTTTTTAATTTTTATTTTTCTATTTTCCCCCATTTTACTGATACATACAAGTGCAGAATTTAAGGTTTACAATGGAGTTGAGCATTTTATTCACATACATTTTTTGTCAAAGTGACAAGGGCTTTCCCTCTCTCCTTTTGTCCCTCCCCCTACCCTCCCTTCCCTCCCTTCACCCCCCACCCCGTCCCCCTCTTTTGCTTTGTCTTTCGTTTAAAGTTCCATGAGATAGTTGTGGTCTGGGTCTCTCAAATCAGAGAGACCATCCGATATTTCACCTTCTGCTTGTGACTCACTTCACTAAGCATGATGTTCTCAAGTTTTTTTCCATTTGCCTGTGAAAACCTCCTTGCTGTTGGACCTTACAGATATATAGTATTCCATTGTGTATAAGTACCACAGTTTGTGTATCCACTGGTCTATTGATGGGTATTTTGGTGACTTCCATATTCTAGCTATTGTTAGTTGTGCTGCTATGAACATTAAAAAATAATGTATCTACCATTATGAATAGTGCAAAGGACATGCTATTGAAGAATGTCTTACAAATCTCAGAGTACTGCATCTAAAATATTTGTTATTTGATAGTTATCTTATATTATTTTATCATTAAAATCCAGATAGATTTAGTAAAAAGTCATTAGATCAAGTCCAAGGATCTTGTGAGAAACAATACACTAAAGTGAACTATTGCTTGGATAGAACTCTGAAATTTAGAAAGAAAAGTACTACTCCCTTTAGTAGTGCACATCCAAGCACTTACTTTCAGGAACTGTTTAACTCCTTTAAGCACTTGCTGGACATTTCTGTGTTTAATCCCCAGAAACATCCCATGAGTTAGGTTCCATCATCCACTCCTGTTAAGGCACGCCTAACTAAGGCAAGAGATGCGAAGAAACTGTTAACATCTCTAGCTATTAAGCCACAGTTAGGTTTTGAATTGACCACCCCACCTTGGGAATCCTCGCTCTTAATTGGTGCACCCTGCTCCCATCCTCCTGGTTAGGTATTTACTTGCATCCCTGTTTGCCATTTCTTGTAAGAAGCATTGCACTGAACGTCATGGAAGATACATTTTAGTTTTCATCAGTAATTTATCAACCTTGCATTTCTGAGTTGGCAGATGAGCCTTCCTATCTTAAAGTTCAACATTTTAAAATTGTTTACATTGTTTAGCATGAAGGAATCCTTTTGAACATTCCAATGACATGTCTGTGTGAATTTATTTTTATTATTTTTCTTAAATCAACTCTACTGATAAATATGTAGCTGGACCCGATGGTGTGTCCTGCAATCCAGCATTCTGGAAGGTGAAGGCAAGAGGACTGCAAATTCAATCCCAGCCTTAGCGACCTAGACTTTGTTTCAAAATTTAAAATGGGGAGAGGCTGGGGATGTAGCTCAGTGTGAAGGGCCTGGGTTCCATTTTTTTAAAAAGTAGCCAACTTAATTATTCATATCATTGACAAATGTATACACTCATCTAACTACAGCCAAAATCAAGAAATAAAATCTTTTCATCACACTCAAAATTTACCTCGTGCCCATAAGAAATTCTCTTAAGTTTTAAGAAATGGATTCTTTTAAGTTTATTGAATTCTATTTTGGTGAATATTTTAATATAGGCTGTTCCATTAACAAATGAACTGTCTTCAGACAGAAAAATTAATTTTTGTACTTGTCTGTTTTCTTTTCTGCTAAGTCCATGTCAGAAAGCATTGACTTGAAGCTATCAGTATTAAATGCTACTTTCTCAATTGGAGCTGAAAGCTGACATCCATCATCCTGTTGATAACAGCCTATAACTCGTATATCTTATGAGTTATCCACACCAGCCAGCCCTGCCTTTCTCATGTGTACACTTGACCTTTATTTAGTGATGGAACACATTTAAATAGCTATATCAGCTATTTTCCCTGTAGAAGTGTTATACATCTGTCCAAAAGATGGGAAATTGCAGCTTTTGAATGATTAGAAAATTTTACTTCAAGTCAGAAGTATAAAATTACGTCCCATAGACATACCAAATTTATTAGCAGATAATCAGAAATATTATCATTTTTAAAATGCAAATTATTTACAAGAGAACTAAAAGCCACAGATGAAAAGTCTCATGCAAAGTCACACAATTCTTTAAGGTACAATAAGAATTTTTCTAACTGTGTCTTATTTTTGTAATAGAATAAACTACCCATTTGTGCCAAATCTCATTCTGCTGATTCCCAACCTCATGGTCTTTTCACAGCGTCCTGCTGCCACTAGGTGCTGTTCTGTTCCATAGGCATATGTTGTGGTTTGGATCTGGAATGTCCCCCAAGAGCCACATAGACCTGTAGATACTGTGTGCCATCAGGAACTAGGGCCTGGCTGGGAGGAGTGGATGCTTTGGGCTTGGCCTGGCAGAGCATGTGCTAGTTCCACACTTTCTCCCATACTTGTTTCTATTCTGCCACGCTGCTTTGCGGATCTTTGTCTCCGGAACGCCAGCTCCAGCTGCAGCTCTGGCTCTAGCAGCAGCCTCACCTTGCGATTCCACCACTTTCCAGCTACCCACTGATGAATAGACGGTGACTTTGTGAAACTGTGAGCTAAAATAAATCTTTCTGTTCAAAAGCTGTGGATGTGGGTATTGAGTGACAGGAACAAAAAAATAACTAAAACACATATTTGCTCCAGAAAGAGATTGCACAAATTACAGATACTGTACTCAAGGTGCCAGGAGAAAATTTTCGTGGCCACAATGTGCAGTATCAATCAATATCATTTGTTAATCAACTTCATAATACCCACCCTCATATTTACTGGGGATAGGTAATATATCTTCTCAGAAAGCATGCTATATTTTAAGAGATTAAAAAAAACATATGCAACATCTCTACAAAATCTTACTTTGCTGTAAGTTACCATAGAACAGAACAGCCCATTATCCACTGTAAAGGAAGCTACAGTTTGCTCTAAAGAACATTCCCTTCTTTTGTGTGCAAAAGCTCACATGAGAGTCTGAAGTTTGCTGCCTTGAAAGCTTAAGATTTTTTTCTTACTGAAAGTTAAGCATGTCTATGTGGAAAATGATTACAGTTTAAGAAATACAAAAATAAGATAAAATTTTCCCTAAATTTTAAAATTGAAGTCTACTGTTAAAATTTTGTTGCAAATATTTACATTGTATTTAAAAATTCAAGTTTTTATTAATCTTTAACACAATTCAGACATGAATAATGTTTCTTTAATATTTGACATAGTAGAATTTACTTAACCTTTGATTGCCTGGTACTAAATTACATAGTTAACATCTGTCATCTGCCATTTATTATTCATGTAACCTTGAATATACTAATCTTTCTGTGCCTCAGTTTCTCCATCTGTATTAACAGTGATAATTGCAGTACTTATCTTCTAGGGTTGTTGTCACAATTAAATGAAATATTTACATAGAGATGACAGTTATTGTTGCAATATACTAATTAGTAGGAAATAATGAAATCAACATAGATTCCCTGACTGTCCCTCTTGCCTACTGATTCTCTCCCCAACTCCAGTTTTGTCTGCAGAGGTAATAGACATTATGCCTATAGCAGAGATCCCAACCATGCTAGTGCTGTGATCTTTCAGGATAAATTTATAAGGCTGTTCTGGCTTTGAGCACTCTAATTAAGCTTTCTGGACAGAATGAAATTTTGGGAGAGTCATGTTTTGTGCATGAACTCAATGGACTCCTTACTGTGGGAGAAGTATCTTCTCTGATGGATCTTCACTCTCGCCGCCAAGGTTGGATGCTACAGTTTTGACACATTTTCACTGTGGCTTGGAAGAATTTTACACTTACTTCTGTGAGAAGGGTTATTGTTACTTCAATAGAAACATTTTCATCTGTGTTCCATCTCTGTTCCATTTCAGGGCCTTACTTCACCCTTTGAACCCCACCTCCAATGTCCTCTGCCTTTGCTTTCCACTTCATGTTAGTGTCTCTTGTCATTCTTTCTCACTGCAGAAAGAGAAAGTGGGTTTCTACTCATGACC
Source organism: Ctenodactylus gundi (assembly GCA_004027205.1). NCBI lineage: Eukaryota > Metazoa > Chordata > Mammalia > Rodentia > Ctenodactylidae > Ctenodactylus > Ctenodactylus gundi. The sequence continues at coordinate 82,197 of PVKB01002429.1, read as the reverse complement.
GGAGACATAAATGCTGAGAGCTCATGAAGTCTCATTTTGTGTCTCTCACCACCCTTGGAGAGGGATTACCTCCTTTTATGTAATTCAAATTCTGGGCAAAATGGGGCAAGGTTGGGTCAAGCACTGACCTCCTGAAATAATCAACTGCAGCTGAGGAGATTGGGGTCCGTTACAACATGACAAGCCCCACTAGAGCACAGTCTGGGAGTGGGGGTGTGTGGTGCTCCTGTAATGATGGTAGGAGCCAAGCAGGCCGTAGTGTCAGCATGACCCTTGCCTAACTTCCTTCTGCTCTCTGCCTGCGCATCACCTCACTTTCATTACTCAGCAACATGCTGTGGGTGTGACTTTTGCTCTTGTGTGCCATCGGTGCCATCTGCTCCTGCTTTCTTTCCTTTGATGTCATTATACAGATGGCAAGGGCACAATGAGAAGTGGCACTTAGTTCAATATGGTAGTTCTGCATACATCAAACCTGCCATGCATCAATGCTGTTGATAACTAACCTAACTCATGTGTAAGCCTACTAGAATCCTTATTATACTACAGAGGCTTAGCATCTGAAATCTCATCATAAATCATTAGAAGAATATCAATGTACTCCAAAATACATACCTACAACATGGGAGATAGCACGGTATTTTTTTAAGATAATCTGGTAGGTTTCTAAAAATTAATGACAACTTGCTAATAATAACCTACCAATGTTCAGGAATATTGTTAGTACTATAAACAATGAAAAATGTCTTACAAATGTGCTTGTTAATTTCACTTTGTAGGTGTCAGAGTGAATTAGTCAACAGCTACAGCTAATTCAGGAAAGAAGAAAAATTAATATTCATTAGACTCTTGTTTACACTTCTGTGTCAAGGTCAATCAGCTTGCTTTAACCACAACATTTCACTCTTATTAAAGCCATTAGTTCCTTTCAGTATCCAGAGAACACTTGGATTTTACAAGCATGGTTGATGTGTACACCACTCACACGACGCAGGGTTAGGCCATATTTTGCTCAGATCTAGAAGAAAACCTTTATGTAGACTAGACAGTTATTCACCTTCATGATAGAATGATAGTTAAAAATGCGGCCCAAGTTAGTGCACCTTATAATATTCTCAGCTGCAGAAACTAAAATATGCAGCCTTTTAGTTTTAGCACAAATGTTACCTATACTTTTATCAAAGCAATCATTGCCAGATGCTTGTGTTACAAAAAAAAAAAAAAAAAAAAAAAATTCCTTTTAACTTTTATTTACCTTTGGTTAACAAGTGAATCATGACTAAAAGCTTTTACTGAAAAACAGCAAATACAGTTCTATGTCAGTAATTCTATCAAAGCATCTTTTTCTTCCTTATTGCAAATAGAAAATTAATTTTGTCATACCCCTTAAAATATGGGGCTATTATCTTGATGGCTATCCAGAATTTTCTTTATTTTAATTTATTCCTCAGTGAACTGTAAATGTGGATTTCTAGGCCCACTGTGTACACAGCGGAAATGGGCTTCTGGGATAATTTCACTGTTGGTTACTCTTTCATGGTTTGCTATACTATCCTATGGAGAAATTTCTTTAAAATATTTAATTTCTTTCTTTTTCTTTTTGGCTTTTTTTTGGCTGTGAATATTGGAGATTGAGCTCCAGACCTTCACACTGAACTATACCCCTAGCTCTTTTTTATTTTGAGAAAGGGCTTTGCTAAGTCACTAACTTGCCCAGGTTGAGCCTGAAATTGGAATCCTTCTGCCTCAGCCTCCCAGAGTTCTGGGACAAAAGGTTTTTACCACTGCGCCTAGATTATAGTATGTTTTTAAGTTTTACCTGTCTCCTTGGTGTTTAGAGACAGAGATAAGAACTGTGGTCAATAAGAACTGTAGTACTTCTCTATATGTAAGTCATACACTGTTATGATAGTGAATGTGGAAGGGCCTCAGAAGACAAAAGATACTTAAGTAATTTCCATAAAAGACCTAATATTCATTCTTCTTGAACTGAAAAATTATCTTAGTTAAGTTACCTAAAATTTAATAAATATGCAGCCAATACTTCCATATAGTACAAGAGTTTATTCATACTTTTGTCAAGCATTCATCCGATAGCCCTTTTTTCCCTAAATGAATTTAAAATAATTGAAAATTCTTTTAAGCAGTTTTAACATTTTCTATAATTATAGATGACACATAGAACTTTCAGCATGAAGTGATCTCTACAATACTGTAGAAGTGTAGAAAATTAATCATTTATAAGTGAGAATAGACCAAATTTAGAGTCACATTGAAATGGCCATGTATAAAGCTGGAATTTAGATTTTGCTCTTTAACTTATGTACAGCTGCACTGTTCAGTATAGTAGCAACAAGCCACATGTAAGTATTGAATTTTGGGAACTCTAGGGACACAGGATAGATGGTTGAAGGGTGGAGCCTACTAAGAACTGTGTCACAAAGTGAATAGGAACACCTTGAGTTGGTGTTAACTCTCCAGTTTCTTGACACACCCACTTCCAGAAGTATGCCAGCAGCAGGTTATTTATCTATCCTGTCATCAATTTATTTGTTAATAGAAGACTGCAGTCTCTTTTTTGCAGAAATCATATAAAGTCTGAGGAAACACAAGTTGACACTGATGTGCGGATTCCCCAATGAAAGGCCACTGGCCGGCTCACTGCTCTGCACTGATGCCCCACCCCTGCAGCAACAGTGTCCGTCAGTCTTGCCGTGTTTTATTCTTAACCATTAAAAGACAGTCAACAATAACTAAATATTCAAGAAAAGTCTCCAGCAAGAAAGAGAGAGAACAAAACTAGAAAAGAAGAAACAAAACTTGGGAGGGTGGGGGAAAACAGAAACTATAACAAGGAAGCCTCAGAGAGATATGAGAAATATTGCACAAATAAAACAAGAATGAGATTGGATATGATGGCATGCTTGTAATTCCAGCTTGCTGCGAGGCAGAGGAAGAAGACTCACAAGTTAGAATACAGCCAGGCAATTTAAGTTGGTGAGACTTGTCCACAAAAAGAAAGAAAGAAAGAAAGAAAGAAAGAAAGAAAGAAAGAAAGAAAGAAAGAAAGAAAGAAAGGAAAGAAAGAGAGAGAGAAAAAAGAGAAAGGAAGGAAGGAAGAAAGAAAGGGAGAAAGAAGGAAAGGAAGAAAGAATGAGGAAAAAGGAAGTCTGAGGATGCAACTAAGTGTGAAATCTGAGTTCAATCGCTAGTATTAAAAAGTTATCAATATAAAGGAAATAGAAAAACATTTTAATTTTAAATTTTGAGTAAATATGGCAATCTCAGTAGAAGCTTTGGAAGGCAAAGATGAGAAAATTCAAAATTTAAAACCTAAATGAGATAGACAATGGGAAACACATCAAGAAAATTGGATGTCTACTAGCTGACAAATAAAAGGTTCAGAGAGAAACACATTGAAGAGGAAATACAAGAGTGTTTCTCCAGGTGGAAAAATATTTTTGCTGGCACAATGCAGGGAAAAAGAACATACACCATGGCGTATGACTGAAATTTCAGAGCATTAGTGGCAAAAAAAAGTTCTTAAAGAATTGGTTTTGTCAGTAGCAACTCAAATTTCTAGAGAGACAGCCTTTGTATGCTATTTTTAAATTATGGGTGTAAGTGCCAGAGGAGACAATTGGAAAAGCAGACCATAATTTACTGTGGCATGAAGGGATGTTGAGACACATCAAGAAAGGGCTATACTGTCATCAGAAGACCTTTACCACTCTTGACATCTAAATTATATATACCTACTAAATGATAGAAATAAAATTTAAAAACCTCTTTCTGTGAAAATAATCACAAATAACATATACAATTCTTATCAAATTCCTCATTTAGAGAAGACATTAAATCTTTTGGATGTAGAGGCTGGAGGAATGGCTCAGTGGTTAAAGTGCTTGCCTATCAAGCACTAAGTCCAGCACTAAGTAAGTACCTGAGTTTGATTCCCCTTCACCATATAAGCTGGGCATGGTGGCAAATGCCTGTAATCCCAGCACTCAGGAGGCTGAGACAGGAGAATTGCCTTGAGTCAAAGGTCAGTCCTGGCTTTATAGTGAGTTGAGGACCAGTCTTGGCTGAAGAGTGAGACCCTGTCTCAATAAAATAAATAAATAAATAAATAAATAAATAAATAAATAAATAAATCTTTGGATATAAATATACAAAATATTCACTTATAAGGTATCCGGGTAATTAGTACGAGATAAAAGAAGAAATATAGTAAGCAAATATTTAAACTTTTTTCACATGCTAACTTAGAGATATCACAAAATAACTATTTTTGATAACAATAGCTGTACTTAGAAAAAAAACAACTCAGCCACACTTGAAATCTTTCCCTCAAAATTTGCAATGAAGACTCCTGAAATCATTAAGCAGAGAAATGACCTAACTGACTGACAAGGAATGCTTCATGTTCATTTGTCAAAGATGCTTTAATAGCAGATAAGCCTAACATCTTGACCATGACATTTTAGCATGTCAATGACTATGTAAAAATTCTAAGAATACTCTCTTTTTACTGAAAACAGATGACTGAGAAGAAAAATCCAAATGCATTATCATGGAAATCTTGAAAGTTCTGCGTTTCCCTTTAAGTCTCTCATCAGAGAGCTGGCAAAGCTTTTGATTGCAAAAGTATAGAGGGTGTTCTGTGTATTGAGGGGAGACTTAAAATACAAATCTGAGTATGTGATTGTGAGTTTATTTCCTCACCCCTAACCCATGTCAAGGTGATGAAGTAGAAATCTGTCAAAACAACTGCATAAGAAATTCTGGTTCCTTCCTTTAGCCTATCATGTAAACTCTGAACTCCTTCATCTTTATTCACTAACCTACATCAAGTTTCCCTTCTCTCTGCTGCTTCTTCATACCTTACTAGTGAAAGCTCAGCTACTGTTCTGGATATTTCCAAGCCTGGATGTTTTATCAGTCTCATCCTTCTGTTGCCATTTTACATTGTGTGTCTAACTTGAATACCTTACTTTCCCCTTCTAGCTATTCATACTATCCTTTCTACTAAGGCACTGGATCAAAGCCCTCCACTAAAGCCCCTCCACTGTCGATGCTGACTGTAGCTATTGTTTTTTTGTTACTTATCTGGATTTTTTATGCTGAATGTCTTCACATATTTTACCACAGAGTAAAAATTTTAAGAACTCTTGATATGTATATTAATATTTATTTCTCATTGCAGATTTTTGAAAAATGAATAATAAACTTATCTCCCTTTAGAGTGAGCAAATTTTTATATTGCTTATTGGATTTCAAATCTATATTATTCTTTTAAAAATTACTAAACCTTTCCTTTCTATCTTTATATTTAATACGGTTATTTAAAGTTATAGAATGCATGATCCCACAAATTCACATATGTTCAGACAGTGTGTTTTCTATAGTGACTGCTCTTCTCAGGAGCTAGATATTTTAGCTTGTGAAAGCTTGCTCCCATGAGGATTTTGATAATACCATTGTGTGGTGGGGCCAGTTTTGGTCCCCCTTCTGTTGAGTTCAAGCATAAAATCATCATCTCAAGATAACAATTGACCACTGATAGATTTAAGTTCATTATCCACTGGCTTTGATGGTTTGGAACGGAGGGGATAAGGGACTTAATATCCTAGCTGCAAATCTTTTCATACTCCAGGCATTATTGATGCCTTGATTTTATGCCAAAACTAGCTACCTGGGCCTCTTTAGTATATATTGTTCTCAAAATGACGTCAAGCCTACAGTGACTCTTCAGAGGCCCTGTAAGTTTTTCTTCCAACCATCTGTCTGCAATGACTGCACCATAGGCCACTCCCCATCCTACTTCCTGTCTCCATGTCCTTTCAGTTCCAGGGTTTCCTTCAGCTCTCCACGGTTTCTCCAGATTTGATCTAGTGGAAGGAAGATGAAAGTTATAGTCTTTTCCAGGAAATGCTGCATCGCTTTGTGTGAGGGTTTCTTGATTGTTATTGTTGCGTTGATCACGTCATAAGTCCAGTGGAATCCATCCAGGGGTCCCCAGATCCCAGTCCTGATCTGTGACCATGTAAGGACCAGGCCTCCAGAACAGATGAGCAGTGAGCAGACCTCCACTTCTGGCCAACAATTCTTTCTACACGTTTCTACTAGGTTCTAATGCTTCTGCTAATCTGACAATGGGCAGAACTAGTCTCCCCTCCTGCTGCTGCTGCTGCTGCTGCTTGGCATTTCACATGTACCCTCCAACAACTAGCTCCAGAACAGCCTGCCTCCCTGGGAAGGATGGTCTTCAACTGAACCAGTCCCTGGTGTCAAAAAGGTTGGGAATTACTGTGTTCAGATCTCTTCTCAGAAATCTTTTGAGTGAACAGAATAAAGCAGAGCATTAAAATAAAAAAGTTTATATTGAATATCATTAACAAAATGTAACTAAAATCCAATTAATAATAATATGTATAGTTTTCATTGACACACATATAACAATTTCCTGTCACCAAACTAATTTTTTAATAAAACCAAGTATCACAATTTCTAGATACCTGGAACAATTATCATATGATATATGATATATTTTCTCCATTGATGATAAAATCACAATTACTTCTAAATAGCTATGATTTATTGTTATATTTGAATAGAAGAAAATGATAAATTCCAGTTAGAGGTTAGGGAATATGTAAGTTTATTTTCTCCCACCTAAATTCAGAGACTTTGGACTTCTCTCTGTGGTCCCAGGCTAGGAATCTATACTTTATCTTATCTAGATGATAGTTGGGAGTAAGGATAAAAGTGGAGAGAAAAGGGATGCATGGTTTCTCACAAATCCTCAGAAACTCCAAATTGAGCTTTTAAAGTAAGAATGCCATGTCAGCCAATAATTGTATCAGATCATTCATCCTTATAACATTCCTAGAAAGTATCTTTGTTCAGTGGACAATTAAGTTGAAATGCAGAAAAGTTAAGTATATTACCTTACCTGAAATCAGAACCAGAGTTCTCAGAGTTCTCTAAAATGGGAGGTTTGTTTCCTTCTATAGTGAATAAGTTCAATAATGTCTGAACTTTTTTTTCTTTTTTCTTTCCTTCTCTCTCTCTCTTCTCTCTCTCTCTCTCTCTCTCTCTCTCTCTCTCTCTCTCTTTCTTTGTCTTCTTTCTCTTTTCATTTCAGAGTCATTTAGGTAGTGTCTTGTACATAATATTGCTCCACAGGAGTGAATATATATTTGCATAAGCATGGTGTGTGTGTGTGTGTGTGTGTGTGTGTGTGTGTGTGTGTCCGTCCATCTGATTCCCTAATTTTATTCTTCTCTAACTTGGATGTATTAAACTGCACTAGTTGTGGGGATAGGGAAGAGCAGCTCAGATTCAAATTGACAAGTCACAAGTATCTAGGGTGGATGATCAGTAGTCAAAGCAGTGAGGATTTCTTTTTCTAATAGCTGAAACACAGTGGATTACTTGCTTTTACTTTTTGAATATAACAATATGTACCTAAATTTAATTTTTGAAATTGGTATCTTGCAATTAACTTTTGAAACTAATTTTTTAAAAAGACATGGTGAAAATCTCATCTCTTGCATAGAAAAGTGCATTTTCCCCTTTTTCCCACGCTCTTAAATAACTCAGTTTCTCTCTCCAGAAGCAGCTAGAGTCACCACTGTGAGAACCTCCTTCAAATTCAATTGCACATATAAAGAAAGAGGAAAAGCTCTGTATTTCACTTGCTCACTTAATGCACTTTGGAAGTCATTTTATATGTCTCATCCTTTCTAGGGACATGTCCTCCACTGGTTGATTGTACCCAAACTTATTTAACCAGGCTTATATTGATAGAAACTTATTATGTTTTAATTTTACATCTTTATAAACATTACATACACAATTTTCAAATCATGTGAATTACATATACTACTGAAATCAGCCAGAGAGAATGTATGTTTTGAATTTAGATGAACGTGGCCACATTATCCCACAAAAGAGTGCCTCAGTTTCCTCTGATACCAAGATTGTGTAAGAGTCAGATCTGGCAAGCACACATATTTCCTTGGAGCTTGGAGCTCTTTGGAAGGGGACTGCGGGTAAATTCACCAGTTGCTAAACACTTTTCTCACTTTTTTTTTCTTTAATACCTTATACAGTATAAGAGAATGTGGTCATTTTCCTGGCTCTTTGGTCCATTTTGTTATTTTTGCAAAAATCTTACATTGGTTTTATACTGGGGGAGCCAGAATAGAATTATTCACTAGAATGCCAATAGGCTAAGTCAGGAAGTTAGGATATGCCCTAATAAATAATTCATTGGAGTGATTGCCTGGCAGAGTTAGTGGGTCTTACAACAGGTCCACGCCACCTTAGAAGTTTAACATTAACTCCAAAACACTTAAGTTATCTCGTTTTAAGTGTTCAGCTCATAAAATGTGTTAAAGATAAATGATGCCAGTAATATTGTAAAAACGATGAGGTATCACTTTGTTTCTATAGTTACCTGGGGTCTGATAGCTTAAGACTTTAGATATGTAGCTTTAAACTCTGGATTCTTCCTCAACTAGGTCAAGAGTAACACATTTTCCTTTCACTAGGCAGGCAAACCAGGTTGCAAATGTCACTCATGAAAAAGATCCTCAGATGCTACAATGTGTGATTAGACCAGAAAAAATTCAAAGCCACAACATATTTATGAGTATGTTCTACAATGGTCCTCGAGATTATCTCTACTACTAAAAAGGTAACACTTTAAATAATATAAAATTTTCTTACAATTGTATTATTTCATGAATCTCTAATGTCCAGTTTTGAGAAGCACTTTTGATTATACTATGAACTTTAGACATGCTTCCCTCAATTTTATTACAATTTTTAGGCTAAAAGATTTTACTAATTTTCATGAAACCAAAAACTAGGATAAGCTTCCCCATGGGAGAGGAAATAAAATAATTAAACAAAAATGGTGAGAGTTAATTAAAGAGATGATAATGAGAGCTCAGGTTCACATTTACAGGTTCTTCTGAACTATTATTGAAATCTGATTAAAATCTGAGTTACTGACTCATCGACTAATCACAGGGCAATCTGGTACTTGTGGAGACTTAGTGAAATTCTTTAAAATTAAATAAAAACTGGAAATAATTGACATTAGGGAAGACAGAGAACTTAAACTCTAGAACTGATTTTGATTCCTGTGAAACTAGTGAGAATCAACACAGGATCATGTAAAAGAACACTAACTATTAGAAAAATACTTTAAAGGTCTGCTTGAAAACAGATCCTCCTGCAAATGGAGATAAGGCTGAAAACAAAGTAGAAACTGTAACTGCAATAGATCTTGGTTTTATTCATTTGTTTATTCATTTAGCTTACTCACTGGCTCCAGTATAACAGTCTCATACTATATGACATATTCATTGATTAACCAAATGTTATGGGCTGATTGGTGGTCAGAGGGACCAAGAATAAATAGTTAGACTGTCATGAGAAATAGTGTTATCAGTTGTCTAAAAAGAGAAATGAAACCAGGCTTAGCTGTACCGACCTTAATATCAGCATTCTGGGAAGCTCAGGCAAGAAGATGACAACTTCGAGCTCAGCCTGGGCAACTTAGTGGCTTAGCAACCCTATCTTCAAATAAAAAGAAAAACGGGCCTGGTTCAATGTGAAGGCCCCGAGTCTGGTCCCTAGTGCTACAAACACACACATTTACAAAAGTGACATTAAACATTCCCCAGGTGACAGGTTAAAGAGACAGCTAAATGTACAAGTATAGCCATGTCTTCACCAATGTTTTTCAAGGCATTTATACCTTGATCTATTTATTTGGGGATATTCACTTGATAAGAAATAAAGGAAAATAAGCATAAAAAACCCAGATTAAAGCATGACTGAATCTGTCATTAACAATCTTATTTAGGAGAAACTTTGAGAAAGCAAATTATGACAATGTGAGGCTACCCAGTTCGATGCAGTCTGAAAAGCATGAAACATGAAAACTAATTCAATAAAGGAGATTATATTTTTGTTCTTAGACTAAGATTGAATCATGGTTCTACTGTTTTCCCTCTGCAATCTTGGGATATTTTCCTAAATCTATTCTGTTATGTGTAAAGGGACAATACATCAATTAGTGTGATTATAGTGTCTGGCTCCTAGATAGCCAGCTAGCTTTGGCTCAGTGTATAAAGACATTATTTGTTGACTGAATAAGAAGTGTATAAATCCATAAGTCTAGCTCTAGAGTTAGCCAAGCAATTCCACAAAGATGTGAAGATTCTGTATTATATGACTTCTTTGATTTTTATGTCAAAGTCAAATAATGGAAATATTTTTAATAGCGACTCCAGACCTATCCTCATAATTTAAATTCAATGAGAACAGAGAGAGAAAGGGGAGAGAGAGAGAGAGAATCAAAACACAGTCTTTTCCAGAATCCAGAGCCCTTCTAGTAGATTTTTCTATTTCCTTGGTCAAAAATTCCATGGCCAAAATTCCAAAAATTCTAGACACAAGAGAACAAGAGAGACTGGAGAAGAAAGCATCGGATTTTCTATCCCTTCATAGTAGGACCTATAGTAGGTAATGTTTGCAAGAGTCCAATAAGACAGAATACTTACACAAGTTAGGTTAGCACATTGATTACTCCTAGACAAGCAGAAAGGATAAACAGAATCCTAGGCTGGGTGGCAAGCCAGTCTTTGATGCTCAGGAAAGCTGCCCACGGTGGGTGGAGTCTTGTCTGTGTGTGCTCCACACTGCATGCAGTTGAAGAATGCTGAAAGCAGTGCACACTGAGTTCATACACCCTAGTTGCTACCCTGGGTATGGTGAGCTCAGTAACTACAGAACAAACATCCTGTTCTAGGAGCTAAAATGACGCAGCCTGGTTTGTGAGTGACATTTCCTTCTTATCTAGAATATTGTATTCTCAGTATATTCTCCCAAGAATTTCAACCAAAGGGGAAAAAGAGTGGCCATCTAGTGTTCTCCAGGGACCTGCCATCTTGCACATAACTGTAAATATTAAGTGATGAAACATAGAAAGTAATATGCACAGACAAGTGGTACAAACACCTCAAAACGTGGTAACAATTAGTTTTTACTTTTATTTGCCTGAAGAACAAACATTTTAATGGAGAAACTTTAGAGCTTCTTTTAAATACCTGGGTCCAGTATCGGGGTATTGTGAATGTGTCACAATAAGAATGTAAAAGTATAATAATGGTAAATTTTTGCTCAAATCAGGTTGTTCCAGAATGACACCCTTCCCCACTCTTTGATATGGCGAGCTCACCACGAGTAGAGTTTAAGTAGAATTGAGATGACCCCTTTCCTTGCGGGAACCTGGATGACATATTTCAGATTCCTTCCAATCAGAGTTTAAGAGATAAAATTCTTCCCTTAGCTGGACTTTGAGTTTAATTTGTGTTTGGGTTAAATTGCAGCTCTAGATGGGTCCCCAGTTTCTAAAACAAAGAGTACTAGAAGCATAATTCATAAAAACTTTGCTGGGAGATGCTGTTCCTTCATTATTTTGGAAGTCCATTTTGCTTAGACATGAAAGGGTGCAAAATAATAGTATTTTTCCTATACAGAATACACTTACTTTTAAATTTTGGCATTCTAAATACTGATATCTCTGTAAGCTAAAAAGAAAGAAAATATTCTAGTCATTTTCCTAAACTTCTTTGTTGGATTACATATGCTTCGAACAACCACATAGTCCTCTTTTTCTGAACTTTTTTTCTTTTTCTTTCTTTTTTTTATATGCGCTCTTGCTTCCTTCATTAGGATTTGGTAAGAACGCTCTGAATGTGTTAGAATGGTGTAAATGATATTTGCTGTGTATGATTTGTTTTCCCTCCCTATGCCTGCCAGAGGAGGGAGGTGTTATGTCTCAAGAGACTCTTTTACCAAGTCCATGTTTTAAATAAATGAAACTTGTACAGAATCCAACACACCATCTTGAGATAACCTCAGGCCCTGAAGTATACTGACAAGCAGAATGTTCACAGCCAAGTCATAAAAATGCTTCTTAAGACAATAGCTGGGTGAGAAGCATTACCAGCAACTGAATCAAGGGGAAAGCTGTCGTCTTCAAATTGAAAGGATCCTCAAAGTCAGATAAAGAGTGAAAAACATATTTCCAAAATTGAGATTTGCGTGGTGCTTTGAAGCTATCTGAGAAAGTGGCACAGCTAGCCAAAGCTGCCCAGCAGGAACTCAGTTAATCCCACCGAGCAGCGCTGTACTTACACTGTACTTTTTTTCTTCAATTCCTTTCTAGTTGGTTTCTTTATTGTGGGGACTTTGGAGTCCCTTGCTCTTAACCAAAACTGTTTTTCTCAGGTCACCACTGCCTTACAGCTTTCGAATCATGGTCATCATTTTTACTTCCTAGATGACTTTGGTGACATCACATTCTCCTTTTCCTTTCTTTCCAGCTGCTCCTTCCAGTTGTGTGTGTGTGTGTGTGTGTGTGTGTGTGTGTGTGTGTGTGTGTGTGTGTGTTTTATTCTGACGCTTCCTTACCCCAACTCTTACAGATCCACCATCACTGGTTTTGGATTGGGTTTCTCCATCTCGTTTCTAACTATACTCTCTGAGGAAGGCTTGGATTTATATTTTTATCTGATGATAAATTTGTATTCTAGCATAGAACTTCTCTAGTGAACCCCATGTATCTAGTAACTAATAGACCCTAAACTAAACATCCTCAGAGTTCAGCTTTTAGCCATGGATGTTCCCATGCTCAGAAGTCATACAGTGTTATCCTTTCTTAATTTTTCCATGATAAGTTGTACCATCATTTAGTAATACCCAAAACCTGGGAAACATCTTTGAATAGTCCTTTTATATCATTTTATAACCACTCAAAAAGCAATTGCTGTCACCTTATTTTCCAAAATATGTGTCACATCCATCCATTATCCATCTACCACCACTGCCACCTGTCCAAGCTATCGGCATCTCCTGCTGGTCTTCTGCAGTAGGCTTCTAGTTTTTCTGGTTTCCAAGTTCCAACATCCTAATTGTTCTTTCTGTTTCTTTGTCAGCCCCAGGCACACTAGCCTACCCCATCAGGTGTTCTACAGCTGAGAACGTTCTTTTTCTTGTCTGTAACATAGGTACACCTCCTTCCAAGCTCAGCTTCAACCCCACCTCATCATGGATATGTTTCTGAAACTTCACCTAAGATTTTGTTTATTTTTTAGACCAATAGGAAGATAGATTTTGTTTGTTTGTTTGTTTGTTTATGGTATTCCAGATGCTTTTGGAATCAAACCTAGGAAAAGGATATGAAAAACAGACACAAAACCAGTATTTGGGAGAAGAAATGCATAACCATTGTAAGTGCTCCATTTGACTTCCTCTCCTAAGTCTTCCGACTTTAAAAGAACTACATCGAATGGTCTCTCTGATATGGGAGACCCAGATCACAACCATCTCATGGAACTTAAAGTGAAAAACAAAGTGAAACAGGGGGATAGGGCGGGGAGGGAGGGAGGATTGGGTGGGTAGGAGGTGGGACAAAAGGAGAGTGGGAAAGTTCTTGTTACTTTAAGATAGGTAGGTGCACAAAATGCTAAACTTCATTGTAAATCTTCAATTTTGCACTTATACATATCAATAAAATGGAGGAAAATAAAATGTTTTACCAAATATAAAAAAGAATTACAAATTCTATGGCCATTAGAGGGTATGGAAGGGAACTAAAATGAAAGTAATAAGCTATGTGTAGGACACTGAGAATGATGAGCAAGACAGTACACATCCATCTTGAGGTGTTCAAGGTGAAAATTCTGTAACACTGTTCATGATAAGCTAAACCTTCCAGAGGGCTGAATGTGGCCCTGGAACTACTTGTTTAATAATTGTATCTACATATTTCTTTTTCTCATTGGTTGAATAAATCAGAATATTCCTAGACATAAAAATGTCATCCTGTATATTCCTAAATATAAAAATGTCATTCTGTATATACAATCAGTATCCCAGAGCTAAAAATCCTTTCATTCACCTTAGAAATTCTATCAATGTTTTCTGAGTAATAGAAATATTAATAGTAAATAGGCAATATTGCCTACATACAGTTTTCAGAAAAAAAAAATCTTTATGTACAAGTCAAGGCCTCTGAATGTTATGTTGAAGGAGATATGTGGAAGGATTTAGGATAAAGATGCCTGTGTCTTTTAGATCATTGCATTTTTGTTTCAGAAGAATCATTTCTCATCAGTGTGTGCTAAGGCTTAGGATGGAGGAAGTCAGGAGAGTAGTTAAGAGCTGTGAGAGTAACTTAAAAGAGAAGTGACTAAGGTAAAGATAGTTTGCATAGATGGCGCAAGAAATAATCAACCAGAAAATGCAGATTAAGAAAAGTTACAGTGATGAATACTAAAGTTTTAAGATTGTAAATAGTTGTAGTAGAATGAAAAAAAGTAGAAGAGATTATTCAAATGACAAAAATTTTATTCTTAGTTTGTCCTCTCTATTTCATTGCGATTTTGTTGTTGTTGTTTGAGACAGGGTCTCACTGTGTAGCTCAAGCTGGTCCTGAGGTAACTATACAGCCTAAGTTGGCCTCTAACTCATGGCAATCCTCCTGCCTCAGCCTTCCAAATGTTAGGATTACAAGCATGTGCTACTACGCCTGGCTAATTTTTATGTGGCACTGGGGCATCAAGCCCAGGGCTTTGTGCATGCTAGACAAGCACTGTAACTACTGAGCTATGCTCCCAGACCTTCATTTCAAGTTATTAAAGTGGACGCCTTGGTTGTACATCTTCTCCTCCTGGAACTGCGATGCATCATACATCTATCATTTCAAAAATTGGTGGGCACATAGCACATGGAATCCAATTCCTGATGTCTGCTGCCAGGGACCTTATTCTCTAGGCTATGTGACCCAGATTGCTTGTAATCACCGGCCATAGCTAGGTACAGCCTCCACTCCACTAGAGGAAGTAAAGTAGTACAAAGCTGTCATTGGAATACTTCACAAAGTCTCACACACTGTATAATAAAAGGAATGGAAAATCTCAGAGACATTAGAGAATTTTTGGCACCTCTAAGTGGAAAGGGGCCTTGTAGATACAATTAAACTAAGGATTGTAAGATTGGTAGATACAGATGAAGACTGTAACTGACATATTATGATGCATCCTTATACAGAGTAGTCACCGGGAGATTTGACACCAACAGAAGTGGAGGGGGCAGAACGGAGACAGAGACTGGAATGAGGCAGCCACGCATCGAGCAATGTAGTTACTCATAAGATCTGAAAGAGGCAAGACACAGTTCCCACTGAGTCTTCTCAGGGACTTTAGCCCTGTGTACATTTTGGTTTCTGCCCAATGACACTGATTTTAGACTTCTGCCCTTAGGCCATCTAGCTTATAGTAATTTGTTATAATAGCCATAACTATTATATTGGGTGTGGTAGATATGTGTTTAGTTACTCATTTTGGAACAACTAACCTGTTCCCTTTTGCATAGTTATATACCCATGATTAATTTACAGCCAGGTGAAGGAGCTGAGCAAGAGGAATCTAGGGCTGGATGAACGGCTTGTCTCTTAAAGAGCTTGCCTAGCAAGTGCTACCTACCTGGGTTCGATTCCCTAGCACCACATAAGGTGGGTGTAGCAGCACACACCTCTATTTCTAGCCCTCAGGAGGCTGGAGGATTGTTGTGAGTTTGAGGCCAGCCTACGTTACAAAGTGAGCTCAGAACCGGCCTGGACTACACAGCGAGACCCTGTCTCAAAACAACAAAAAATAAATTAAAAAAAATTTAAAACCCCAAGAGGAATTTTGCATACAAAGACTTGGACCTGTGTGCTCATAGACTAAAAGATTCAATCAGTCTTTACTGGAATCACACTTCATTGTTCTCATGAACTTAGTAAAGTATCAGAAGTTACGCTACATTTACTACAAGTAGAGCAGTCTAAAGAAAGACAGATGCCTGTGAAAAGTAGGCCGAGAATTGACGAAAATAGAACAGAAGTAAAATGATGCTTAGATCAGTTGGCTAAAATGGAAAAAAGACAGCCAGTGTAGACCTGTAGAATGTGCAGGTATTTTTGAAATATTTCTTAAAATATTTGGGGAAGGGAATGTAGTCTGCCTCTGGGTTTCCCAAAATGGGATTCAGCCTATTCTGATGTGAATAATTTAAAGAAAGTATGCTTTGACAAACATATTTTCAATCATAGAAATTATAAAATTCATAGAGCTCTTGGAGAAGTATTTAATACTGTCACCTCATAATACTGAAGAAGGTACTGAGACTCTCAGGAATTTTTAGTGCTTCCGTTTCTTTCTTCAAAATAGAGAATTGAGTGATGTAGCTGTGATGCTAAATGTCCTCTAAGATCCTTGTGTTAAACGCTTGGTCCCCTCAGTGGTGATATTGGGTCTGGTGGTCTGTGTTTATATTACGGGAGGTGTGCCCAGAAAGGGAATTGGCGAACCCAAGCCCTTTCTTTTGTTATTTTGCTCTCTGGCCAGTAAAATGATCAGTTTGCTTCTCCACACAGTCCTGCCAGGACGTGCCACCTCACTGCAAGTCCAAAGCAAGTGGGGCCAACTCACCACAAAATGGGACATCCAAAAACGTGAGCCAGAACAGACACTTTCTGTAATGAAATAACTCAGAAATTCTGTTATAATAATGGAAAACTAACAGCTTGAGCAAGACCATCTTTAAGTAATTCTTTAATGTAGCAACTGAGATTCTATAAATTAAGTTGATAAATAGTACTAACATTCAATATGGGAAAGAAATCCAAGGTAGATCCAGATATATTTATTTATTCACACACACACACACACACACACACACACACACACACACACACACATATCCCAATATATTTAAGTTTAAGATAATATGTTCTAATCTAAAACTATCTTTCCTCTTCTAACTCACATCCATGTGAGTTTTTTTTCTCTAAAGCCATCATATATCTTAAGACACATTATGGAAATTAGATGCCTTAGGGCAAGATGTTGCCCAATCCCTAGGTTCACTAAATAAATAAATAAATGATATAAATAACATAATCTGAAATAAGTAACCCAAATATACATACTCAGAAAATGATACTGAAATTAAATAATGTGTGACTTAACATTCAATATAGCATTCTTTTCTCTCCTGATCTCCATATCGACTAGGTTCCAGGCCCCTGCGTCCCTTTGCTATTTTGGCAATTGATTTAATATCATCTGGAATTTTTTTTTATTGGGTCTTGCTCTAAATGGGATTCTTCCAGTATATCAAAATGACTTAATGGTAACTTTGGATTTCTAAGGAATTTTTTGACAGATTCAGACTTTCCGCCTTGAGAGGTGCTCATTCTCCTCAAAAAATTATATAAAAGGGATGATTAGGACTTATTCTGCAGGACTTCTTGAACCTTTGTCATTCCACCCCTGACAATCAGCCTTACTTGTAGCTCTCCAAGGAATGGTGGGAAGGCAGACATTCACTCAGGCTGGCAAACTGACATCACCTAGACCCACATATTTTTAAATCGTGTATATAAGCTGAAACTGACAACTGACATTATTATCAAAAATGTTAGAATTAGGAATAATTACTACAGAAATAGCTATCATATTTCAATGCTACCTATAAACAGAACATTTTTTTAAAAACTTTTAAAATAATTCTTGAAACATGGGGATAAGTACACAGTAAATAAATGAGTAAATGCTTAAATACTTTTTACAAAATATCTAAAACAAAAGCATGTCATTTTCTTTTATTAAAACAGAAAGTATAGCTCTGCCTTCAAAAAACGTGTCTGGTCACTACCTTTGTCTGCTTCACTGTGATCCAGCCTACTCTTATTTTTGTCCGTGTTATTGTCACCTCCCTTCATAGCAGCTGGCGATGGTGGAAACACATGGCATAGTCTGGAGAGCTGCTCCCAGCATTGCAGACAGAAGCCAAGTGAAGCAGGAGCCAAGTGAAGCAGGAGGGGGTGGATGTGTGGAAACTTAGGCAAAAGCCAGAGCCTTCCTAGGAAGAAACTATGACAATGTTTCTTCTTCCTTCTTTTACTTAGCTCAAGCTGCCAGGTGAGCCTCCCACATCCATGGTGGGTGCCCCTTCCTCACTTTGCAGCCCACAAGTCTGCAATACCTGTCTGAAGGCTCTGCCTTTGGTGACACCCCCCCCCCCCCATACCAACAGATGACACAATCCCTCCCGGTCAGGCCCCAAGCATCTGTCCCTTGCAGCTAGCCCTACCTCCCAGCAGTTCAGAGTTCCACAGCTACCTCACTACATCCAAACACATGAGATTTGGGGGGGTGACTCCAGACCCAAGCCACAGCATGCACCAGCCATGCTCTCACCTCAAGCATTTGCCTTTCACTCCCTTCTGCTCAGAAAGCTTCCCGCTCCACATGATGTCATGACCCTTCTTCCTCATTCCTGCTGGTCATTTGCTCAGCACTTCTTATTCTTTATGTTATAGCTTTATTTTCTCCACAGTGCTAGTCACCAAATGAAATACATTAACTTGTAAATGTGTCCATTGTCTGTCCCTTTCCATTAAATAAGGTCCTTGTTTTGTCTACTGCTATTTCTTTCCAGTTTAGAACAAATTTCATCACAAATGTGACACTAAGTGAAAGAAGAATGTTGTTTAAACTGTAGCCAATTCAAGGTATACCTTATTTTTAGAAATTCAAGGGAAGTTTGCCACAAGTCTGTCTCAGTAGTTACAATGTCATCAGAGAACTTCCTCTGTGCTATCATCAGGGAATTGCCTATTGTCATGATCATTGCTTCAAGACTGAAATTTTAGCTGTTGTTCTAATCATTATAGTCTTTCACAACTGTTGGCCTTCTGTTAAGTAAATATTATGAGAAATTCCTAAGTACAAGGCATTGCCGTAAGCAGGGGACTTGAGTATGAAACAGGAGTAAGTAGTTCCTACGCTCATCTACACTCATCAAGTTTCATTTTAATGTTAAAAGTTTAAGATAAAGGAGAGAAAAATAGCTTTTCTTGACCATATCATTTTTGATCATGAAGATAAATTTTTATTGGAGATCATCAATCAGACTTCTTCCTGAATCTGGATTTTCTCATATATAATTTCTCCGAAAGAGAATTTGGGAAGGAAAGTCTTTAAAATCCTCAGCTTTTATCAAGACAGGTAGGTTTTACTACAGAAAAAAAAAAAAGACAGAGGGAAGGCTGATGTGACGTTTGGTACAAATAGTACTAAGCAGCATATCTAGTTAACAGTTACTGCCCTGTGATTAAAATTTAGCATTTATTTCTGCAGATTTTCATTTCTTACATTTTTGTCACTTCCTCAAATGGTCTTGAACATACAACAGCTCCAACATTATTTATTTCTCATTTTTATTAGCAAACATACGCGATACACAATGGTTACTCTGAGCTCAAGGATTTTTGTGCACTTACATATCATGTCAGCATTGCAATCCCTTCCCCTCTTTTGCAGCCATCCTGAACCGCCACATCCCATTTCTAACATTCTCACAAGGATAAAAAAAATTAAGAAAGAAAGCTTTAGCTATTTACCAAGAAATGCTGGATTGCTCCCAGAACTAAATGATGGCATTTAAATGTGTTCACTTGGAAAGAGCTTCAACTTCAGAAATAGCAGAAATGCCATTTCGCCTGTATTACTTAATTGGTCAACCAGCATCCTTGAGGCCAAAGCTGTGAATATATGCATTCTGTCACCCTCTGTATGTGTCTTCAGGACCAGAACTGAGACCCAAACTCCTTTTGTCCAGGGATACTGCAAGACCAGCACCAGACCTTTCACTCAGCTTTTCCGTGGGCAATAAAAGCAGCGGTTCCATCCGTGTTGGCCAAAAGGCAAATGAGAAGTGATGGTTTGAGTATAGTGTAGTGTCTGGAAAGAGGAGAAAGGTAGTTCTCCTGACAGAGCTGTTCACACTTTTCCTGCACAGCTGGGAGACATTAGCTGAATTTCCCCAGACTGCTCTGTTTTCTGGCATGGCAAGCTAAAAACCCAGAGAACCTCTAATGTAAGCTGAATTTCTATCATACATATTTAGCAAGCAAACCACCAAAAGCCACTTGAAAAAATTCATGCTGATCTGCTTCTCTACCCAAGACCTCAGTAAAAAAAATAGAAAAAAAAAAAAGAAATTTTGGACAAAAGGCAAGAAAAGTGAAAATGTTGACAGCCTTTTTTTCTATTTGAAAGCTGTTTTCATTTTGAGGGAGTTTTTGCTCAAGACAGGAAATAAAAGATAATTCTGCAATAAATAGTATGGAATAAATATTAAAAGGATAAATAGACAATATATAAGTAATATTTTAAAGTTTTTTTTTGAGCCAGGTCCAGTGGTTCAGACCTTTATTTTGTTTTTATTTATTTAATTTCTATAGGTGTGTTATGTGACACCACACCCAGCCTATGTGGTTCTGGGGAAATCCACCTCAAGACTTTTCACTGCCAGGTAAGGGCTCTTAACCACTAAGCTATCCCTCTAGCCCATATAAATAATATTTCTAGATTATGTGAATTTCTACTGCTATCATTGTATTAAGTGGGTGAGAAATTGGAAAGTCTAGGAATCCTTTGACATATGCATTAAGTATTTGAGATTTATCAAAAAATGAGCAACTTTTAGGATGCTTTCATTACTACACTCAGCAGTCTGATCTGTTGTCTTGTTGTAGTGCAGATTAACACACGGGACTCACAGGCAGGGGTCATTAAGAGTTTATTGTCCAGACAGACCAGCATGCTGGGACCTGATCACCAAAGCAGCAGGGCCACAAACAACTTGGGTCAGGGGTTTTTATACTCACAATACAGGGAAGCAAAAAGGGGGATTTTCACAGAACAGAAGGGGGATCTTGACAGAGAAGAAGAGAAATGGGGTATACATTGTTTTTACATCAGGAAGTTTCTGTGTCCATCTATCATACAGTCTATCAACCGTGGCGAGTTTCTGGTACACAAAGACATTTTGTGATCATGGAATTATTGTGGCGGTTCCTGGAACAGGTGCAGGGTTAGGGTCAAAAGTTGATTTTCTCATGAGCTCGGGAAGAAGGGAGGGGTAAGTGGATGGAGGGATTGCACAGAACTAACTCCACTTTGATTTTGTCTCTTTCACTTTGACGGATTGTCTACTGATTTTACCCAGAAGTTACATATAAAATCTATATGGAAGAAATCAGTTTATAGTAAGATGTCGTTTCACCACAGATGTTATCAAAGTCATCTTGAAGCAGATGATATTTTCCCTTGGAGACTTTTTCAACCCTCTGTTTAGACAGAGAAAAAGGAAGAAAATAAAAACAGCATCTCAGAATAGAAAAGTCTGGATTCCAATACCAGACTAATTAACAAGGTTAATTGACATGAAATTTGGAGCATATAATGTAACCCTGTGATTCAAAGTCATGTTTTCTTTATTTTTAAGGGAAGTTATTTGTAAGCAATTCTATTTTTATGATCTATTATCAAATAAAACTTACTGATCTAAGATTAACTTTTGATTCAATAAGCAAGAATTTTTTGGACTTCTCATTTATTTATACTCTACCTTACTCCAAAAGGAATTTCAAGTTGCTCCATGGGCGAACTTATAGGACTTTGGCATAGGTCTCATAATTTAAAAGCAATACCAGAGTGGATTTGGAAAATGTCAATTCTAGTTTAAGTGCCTTAAAACAGGATGGTGTCTACATATTTTTGTTTGCAATCTTTCTGTGATTTAATCCTGCTTACCTAAAAGAGTTATATATTTACATCCATATCCATAAGCTCCTACATATACAAAAATTGAAAGATAAGTATCCTTTCCCTATATGGAATATATCCTATTGACATACAAATAGCCTCAGAAATAACAACACTAATAGCAAACTGCCCCTTGAATAAAAAGAAAAAATATTTTATCTTAAAGAAACCATATGCTCAATGTTTAGATCTATGGTTACTCTCTTTCTAGAACTAGAAATAATTGGAATTGGGCTAGAAATACCAACAAGAACCAAATGGATGAGACACCAATGTTGCTCCATTCTCAAGGAGAAATATTTTTGTTGATGATGGTTTTATATATTGCACTGTGACATAAATTTCATTTAAAGAAAGAAAGTTCTTGAATTAAAATAACAAAGAGGCAGACAAAGAACCATGGGAATAAAATTTGCTCATAAAATATGTCAGTCTATAAATTCATTATTAAATTTTAAATACATGTTGCTAATACACAAAACTAATTTCCTTTACATAAAAATATGAGTTTTCTGATTTCTTGACAACTGAGGAAGGCTGGAAACACTAAGATCATTTTCCCATGGACTACAGCATACCGGAGCTAGCTCCTTGATGCCCCTTACACATATTAATTCCCCCACATAGCCACCAGTCTAGTTTTTATCCACCTAGATGTGCTTACACATTTAATTCACTTATGCCTGGAAGCATTCTGGGTGGTTATTACATAGTTGTGTGTTTAACACCAAATGGCAAATATTGTAGTTTGAATCTCGAATGCCCCCCTCCAAAGTTTCATATATGTAAATGTTATAGATTGTCTGTGGAACCATGTGCTTTTGGGAGATTGGGACCTAGCCCGGAGGGTGTACTACAGGCATGTAAATTGTATTAACGGCATGTAAGTTAGGATTAACAGTGTGTAGTGGCCACAGCTTCCACACCTGGATCCAGGAGGGGCTAATCACTGGGCTGAGACCTGAAAGGATATATAAGCTGCATCCTGCCTTCCTTGGAGGACTAGGACTAGGACTGGTCTCAACTAGTCTCACTTGCCTTCCTGTTTGTGATGTCGTGAGAAGCTGCCTCCACCTCTGTCTCTGCCATGTACTTCGATTGCTGATGGCCACCCTTGAATGGACTATGACGTAATGAAACTGTGAACTACAATAAACCTTTCCTTTTCTAAATTTGTGGGTGTCAGGTATTGAGTCACAGCAATGAATAAGTAGCTAAGACAGCAAGTCTCAAAATCATTTGATTCTGAAATGTTGACTGAGTTACCCAAGAAGGGTCTTTCTTTTCCCCAAAATTAGTCCTTTTATTATTATGTACTTGCAACACATAATAATTATATTCAAGTTGAGAAATTGGTATATATACATTTTGCATGTTGGTTATTTTTACTTGTCTCCTGGACTTAAGGACAGCATTTAGTAGCTACAGCCAAGGGCTTGTTTCAGCATTTGGACAGATCCAGGGACTTTGTCGGGCCCTGTATTCCTCACAGCATTTTATGGGGAGGAACCAGCCCTATCTGGGCATAACCTCACCTACAAGCAGGAGAACATCCGTTTTCTCACCATGAATGTAGACCCCATATGTGCTTTTAAACAACAGCTCACAGACTGCCTGCCTGCTCTCAACTGTATCTCAGAGTCCACGCTGAGATGAGACACACGAGAGGATTGCCTTAAGATGTGCTTTTCAAACTTATTTTTAACATGACCTGCATGAATAAACACAATGGGTGACTTGTACATACACGTTTTATATTAATGTGCTTTCCCTTACTAAATATAAATACTGTGTGTGTGTTCATAATACTTTTACATAGAAGTATATATAAAAATCTATTGCTTCATTTATCAGAATACTGCCATAACCTGCTATCTGGAATACATAATCCCTAGTGGATATTAATTTGTTGTTTGCCAAACACATTTAGGTCACACACTTTTTATCTCCTAGACTTTAAGATTTTTTTTCTATATTAGTTACACAATAAATAAAATGTTTAATATTATTTCAGCTCCTTATGGAACCACTCCACTGAACTACAAATTAATATTGCACTGCTGCCCTTCACCAAAAGCTGCAGTGAGACATAGCTGTGTGCTTGCCAAGTGACCTTTGCAGATCAATATTCCGTACGTGACGTGATGTGTTCCTGTTAGAGCTTGCTTCTCTTGATTCCTCTGTAGTCTTTTCCTAGCCGATTGTATTAGGCACTTTTTCTCTTGCTGAGAAAATGTACCTCACATACACAGCCATCAGTTTTCTTTTACTGTGTTTCTGCAAGTCTGTCTCTTTGGCCTCTTTCTTCAATGTTTGTTTACAGGACCATTGTGGTTACAGAGGATTCAATCGAATAATCTAAAACACTCTTTATTTCATTATTTGATTAGTAACTTTAATTCTAACTGCAATTCTAATCCCTCTTTGCTGTGTATTGTAACACAGGATTCTTGCACATTTGGACACAGTTGCCTTCCTTTCAGAGACCATTACCCTGTCAGCCACAATGACTCTTAGTCTCTGTTCAGAATCCTTTGGAAACAATTGTTTGGGAAACACATACAAACACACAAAAATGCGTGTGCGCACACACACACACACACACACACACACACACACACACACACACCTCCTAAGGAAAAGGAATAAAATACAAATAGCAGACTGTCTACATAAATACTTTTTAAAAATCTCTCTTGTGTGTATAGCATGAAACCCTGTCTTAAAAAAAAAGAAAAGCAACAAAATAAAAATCTCTCTTGTGAATTCAAGATACACAGCCATATTGCAAGATAGTTTTGCAGTTTCTTAAAAAAACTAAAAATACTCACCCTTAAGATACAGTAATCACACTGAGGGTATTTATCCAAGTGAAAAGTGTTGCTGACCTAAAAACCTAAAGATGGATGTTTATAACAGCTTTAGTTATGGTTGCCAAAATTTACAAGCAAGCAAGATATCCTTTGGTAGGTGAACAGATAAGGAAACTGTGGTACATCCAGTCAATGGAATATTATTCAGCAATAAAAACGAACTATTGGGCTGGAGGAATGGCTCAGCGGTTAAAGTGCCTAAGCAAGCGCTAAGCCAAGTGCTAAGTACCCGAGTTTGATTCCCCAGCACCACATAAGCTGGGCGTGGTGGCGCACGCCTCTAATCCCAGCACTCGGGAGGCTGAGACAGGAGGATTGCCGTGAGTCCAAGGCCATCCTGGTCTCTGAAATGAATTCAGGATCAGCCTGGACCACAGGGCGAGACCCTGTTTCAAAAAAATATGAAATAAAATAAAAATGAACTATTGAGCTACAGGAGAACATAATGGAAACTTAAATAATGCTAAGCAAAAGAAGCCTATCTGGGAATATTGTTTTATGGCCTCAAATATATGACATTCAGTAAAAGACAAAACCATGGAGAGAATAAAAAAGGTCAATGATTGCCATGAGTTTGAGAGGAGGAAATCAGGAAAGAATTCTTGTAGATGGTACACAGGGGACTGTCTTGGGAAGTGGAATTATTTTGAATAAAACTATGATACACATCTTTATGCATTTATTTTACACCTGTCATGCACTTTAAAAATCCAAAAGTCGTCTTCATACTTGGTAGTTTTGTGTATAACTGAGTTTCAGAGGAATTTTGTCTCAGATAGCGGCCATCGTACATTTAATCTCAAAGTAAGTTATTTTTGCACCTCTTAAATCATTCTCAGACCCCTGGGGGTTTGTTCCTTTAGGAAAGAGCAAAGTCTCTTTCAGTGAATACTGAAATAGACATCTGAGCATTGCTATCATTTCCTATTTTTCTGTGAGGACTTATCACAGGTCAAACTTGTTCATCATTATCACTCCTATTCAAAAATTATGACAATTCAAGTCAATCACTGAGAAAGTGAGGTTATTTAAATTGTAGGCATGATTCTAGGCCAGGTCCTCTGGTCCCAGACCATATGGAGTATTGTCTTATGGAAGGCCAGAAAAAAGCTTTTAGAATGAGCTGAACTCAAAAACAGCTAGTCATTTTTCACATTGGATTTACAACTATAGCCACTGCATATAGGTCTCTGTCTGTTTCTGTCGTTTTTCCTTAATGCCCATATAGCATCCTTGCTTAGAAATCAATAGATTCTAATTGTCACATCCTAGTCATCCCCCATATGTAAGCATTATTACATGTGGAGAGCCTAAGAGCCATAATCTCTCTTCTTGGTTTTAAAGTCCATCAAGCAAACTTCTGGGTACCTCTCTTATAGTTAGTGCAGAAACTCACTGTAGAACTATCACACCTTATAAGATCCATTTCCTTAGGAGTATGTGAAAGAAAGGTGCTGTTTCCTTGCTGCTATATTTTGTCTCACTACCCTTTCTTGTTAGTTTTCATTTTTGTAAGCAGTTTTCTGTGTAAGTGCTAGAAAATAATCAGGGAATAGATCTAAGGAATTTTCTATGTTATTGATGGTTAGCTGATCCCTTTGTTAAGGTGGAATCATCCAGCTTTCTCCATTGCAAAGCTAGTACTCCTCCTTCTGTGATTAGTAAGTATTTATGGGTGATGCATTGAAGTTGTCTAAATATTTATCAAAATTCTACTGACCTAAGAATGCACTTATAACTCTTGCCTATATGAAACATTTCTCTGATAGTTGCAATAGTGATGATTTCCAAACTCATTTCTTAGTTTCTTACATAATTCATTATAAAGAACAAAACACCATATATGTAATATTTACACCATACTTGCATATCTTGATTGTCTTCGTGAGAAAAAGCCAGACAAAGTGATCTTGAGGACATTCTACAAACGAAATGATCTGTAATCTTAAGAATAATTTCTTCACATAAGACTGAGAAAATGTCGCAGACTAAAGGAGCCATAAGAGAGAAGAACGCTAAATGCAATGTATGACATAGGGTTGGGTACCACAACAGAAAATTTTGTTACAAAGATAGGTACAGTTGGAAAGATTGGAACGTTGGCTGAAAATTAGATAATATTGTCCTCAGTGTTAAATGTCACAAATGGTCTTTCTTAGCATATGAGAAGGATATATTCTTGAGGAAAGTCCAGTTATTTTAAAGACAGATAGGGAAGGATAATGTTGCTTTTGAAGTATAATGATGAACATTATTACACCAGGGCACTTGTCACCACAGCAGGGAATTGAACTACCAGACTTGACCATAACAATTCTCTAATCTTTGGCAACTCTGGTTCCAAAAGAATAAGATGATGTCTAGTAGGCGGGATACTAAAATCTGCAATGTTGGCTTCTCAGTCTTATGGATTGAAGAGAAGTATTGCTATTCAGCCCTAGACAGTTCTTTGCATTCTGAAATAAGATTGTGCCAAATGCAGGCTCATTAAAGAAAGGTAGTTATGTTAGTTACTTAGTCATTTCTGGGACAAAATACCTGACATTCACAGCTTAAGGGAGGAAAGATTTATTTAGCTCACAGTTTCAAAAGATCTCACAGTTCATTCATGGCAGCCAGTGATTGTGGAAACACATGGCAGAGGCTGGAGAGCTGCTCATAGCATTGCAGATAGAAACCAAGCGAAGCAAGAGGGAGTGGATGTGTGGAGACCAAGGGAGAGCCAGTGCCTTACCAGGAAGAAGCTGCAACAACATTTCTTCTTCCTTCCTTTACCTAGCTCAAGTGGCTCACCCACTCCAACCCCATCCAGAAGGACGGCCCGGCCCTTCCCTCACTTCCTGTCCCACAAGTCAATAACACAAACCTGAAAGTTCTACCCTGGGCATTCTCCAGTCTCAACCAGTTACTACAGTCTTTTCAGGTCAAGCCCTAGGTATGTGCCTCTTCCCACCAGGCCCCACTTCATAGTAGCACAAAGTTCCACAGTTATCTCACTACATCCAAATACATGAGGCTTTTGGTGGACACTTCAGATCCAAATCATAGCAGTGTTTGGGGGAATTACGTGGAGGATAAAGGCTGTAATTCCTTCCCATTCATAGAGTACTAGAACTCACTCTCATGCTGCAGTGCCTTGCAAAGCATGGCTAGTGTATGATACCAAAGAACCTGTGATTACCAGCCACAGTGTGCTGATATTCATAATTTTCAGTAGTCAGTGTGAGGTTGAACTGAGTCCAGCAGTTCCTGAAATTCTTTGTAATGTACAATTCCCACACCCCATGGTTATCATTGCTCCCCAGAAGCAGTATCTGAAGCTATGGCTGTCTAGTGATCATTAAAGCCATTTTCCATTTAAGGAAAATTCTCATTTAAAAGACTTTATTTTGGGGTGTGTTGGTATTTGGGGTATTAAGCAATATCAATTTTTTCTGCTTTTATTTTTCAAAATCTTACAACATTTTAGAGTTTTTTTTCAACTTGCCAACCTACATACATAGGTAAACTCATAACCATTTCTGCTTTGTTGATATTAAATTTATGATTTCTAATGAATTGAAATCATCTCTCTTCCATTTGTAAGTTTCCTGATTGTTCATGTATCTGTTTTTGAAATTATAACCTTGACTCGTAATAGACACTTAAACTCTTCTTACAGATGGTTCCGTTGTAAAGTTTTATTTTGTCTTCTATGTATTTTTCTTTTCAAACAATTGTAAACTAATAGGAAGTTGAAAATAGTACAGGGAGCCCTAAGTATTCTTTACTCAGTGACTTCCAGTGGAAATATTTTGCATAATTATAGTAAAAAAAATCCAGGAGACTCACATTAATACAATACAATACAGAACTGCGTGGTGTTCAGATTTTACCAATTGTGATGCATACTTATTTGTATGTGTGTGTATATATGTGTTTGTATGTTTCCATGTAATTTTAGCCTATGTAGTGATTCATGCCACCACCACCATATTAAGACATACAACTATTTCCTCATCACAAAGAAATTCCCTTATGCTGTTCTCACCCACAGCCCTTAGTTCCTGGCAGGGTCGCAGGGCCTTATTTACTATTTCCACTGTTTTCGACTGATCAAGGTATATTTTTCTCTCCAGCAAAACTCAAGCTTTGTATCTGGTTTAAAAGCTCCTACTTGATAGCATTAGGGTAGTGTTTGAGATGAATCTCATAACTAGATAGCTTCTCTTTGGGACAATACATAACTCAAATTTTTAAGTTTTGTAAGGCCTTTAATAAACAATGCATTAAGATAGAAAACTTTCTTAACATTTCCATTGTAGATACTAAGTTAATTTCCTTTAAAGGAAAGAATTGTATTTGCAAATGTAATGAAGGAAGCCTGGACACAAGTTGGTGGCAGAACTTATGAGGAAAAAAGCTCCTCTATTAGAAAAGGACAGAAATTTGTTCTTTGGCACCTCAAAAGGAAATAAGTAGCCATAAGATGTCTTAAATAATTTAGATTCTTATGCTAATAATAATTTTCTTTAGGATTAATTATATTGTTGTAGTTTGAGTCCATCTTTCATCCCAATCTGCAGCTCTTCACTAAAGTCTGTTAAATTTCTCTGATCATTATCTATGCTTTCCTTTATTCATTCGTTGATTCACTAAATTTTAATTGAGCAAATTTTATGCCCTCCACATGTTATAGACTTCAGGATTACAGCAGCGAGTATTTTTGAATCTGTGGTATTGTTATAGAGTTTTCATTTTTGCTGGAGAGAGACAAGAATGTGAATGGAATATATTGGCTACTGTCTTAATTTCTCATTGCTGTGACAAAATACCTAACATGCAAAAATTAGGGGAGGAAAAGTTTATTTTAGCTTGCAGTTTCCGAAGTCCACAGTCTGTTCATGGGCAGCCAGCAGCAGTGGAAGGGCATGGCAGAGGCAAATGTGCTACAGCTCCTCACAGCATTGCAAACAGGAAGCCAAGCCAAGTCAAGTCAAGTTCCTGATGGAAGATAAGAAGCAATAAGTATCCTTTCAGGTCCCATCCCAGTGGTCTACCCCTTCTGTGTCCAGCCTTAGCATCCCACCTCTTTCAGGTTTAAGCCCCCACCACACACCAGCTATCCAATTCCCACACCTGAAATCCAAACCACATGCCTGACTCTATAATCTCACATGCCTGTTTTCTACCATACCCCTATAATCCACCCTTCCAAACCAGGTCCCCATCTTCTAACAGCACATGATTCTACAGATAATCCATAATATCCGGATACGTGAGGCTTTGGGGGATGTTGCAAATCTAAAGCAGAATAGCCACCACCACCAAATATTATAATAAAAATAAGTCAGAGTATTGCAGATGAGATGGTGTATGTGTGTGTTTCTTTAGATAGGGTGTTTGGAGAGGATAGCCTTTCAGCTATGGTCCAAATGAGGTGGGGATGTAATAATCTATGCAGATATCTAGGTTAACATCCAGGTAGTAGGGACCACAACCGTGAAGGCCCCTGAGCTATTGATAGAAGATAGTTTGGAGGCTTTAAAAAATAGAAAATGGACCAGCATATTCTGAGAGAAGAAAAAAAGTAAAAGAGGGAGAGATTTAAGAAACAAAAAATGAAATAAGATGGTTGTGGAAAATAAAAAAGGACTGAGTTCCATAGAGTGAAATAATGGAAACTTCTAGTACTCAGGGGTCAGAAACTTGAGCTGGTTCTGAGAATGTAATCTGTCTTCTCACACCCCTGGCAGAAGCCGTAGATACTGCTTTTAACCGCTGAAAACAAAGAAATAGAAGGAGCTGAAGACATTGTTGTGATATTTTAGAGAGGTATAGGAAGACTAGCCGACCTACCAGATTTTTAAAGGTTCTTCTCATATAGATCTTTAGTAATACTTGAACCTTTATCAGAACTTTTATTTTGGATTGCCATTCCTTTCCAAGAAGCTCTGATGTCATTACAGTACTCCTGGCATTCTTCAATAAGACTCCTTCAGCTTTCATAATGAAACAATAGGATGTCAGCTACATACTGGGGACATAGTTGAGTGTTTTGAACTTTTCCCAGCTTCTACAAAAGTGCCTGGTACATAGTAGGAACTCAATAAATATCTGCCGAGGGAATTAAAATAAGAGTAAGTCAGTTATTAAATTTTGCAATTGAATCAGTGCACATATCTGTATTTTAAGAATTAAATTTCTTTATTTAAAGCTTTAGTATGGATAATTATGTGTTGATAATTTTACTGTAGCCAGAAGATAAATAGTATAAATCCTGTCATTTCATCTTGGCTTCCGAGGTAGAAATTTAAAAAAAAAATTGATCACAGAACATCTGTAATAGCCTCCAATGTTTTCAAGTAATAAAAGCTTAATATAGACAACCATCCAGATTTTGTGCCATATTACCAACAAGTATCAGTTTGAATAGTGTCAATCTAAGTTGAAAATATGCCAGGTTTATTAACACCAGTATTAACAGACTTTTTAAATTAAGTTGCTGATTCTGTCAATAGTACAGTTTAATTTTTTCTGGAAAGAATTGTATAAGCATTTCTGTTTAAACTAAAAACTTTTATTCCATAAGTTTTGTTTCTTATAATTGTGAGTGGGGCAAAGTTTCAACAAATGTGTAGAAATCCAAACAAAATTTCATGTGTTGCTTATTGCTCTAAAAAATAGATATTTCAATTTATTCTCCAAAACATAAACTTTGCTTATTAGAAATAATAAATATGCTTTGAGTCAGTTAAATTTTATTATTTAGATGTTGAAATTAATCTTTTAGGAGTTCAGGTTCTTGATAAACAGTTAACAACATCTTAAGTGTTTTTAATATAGCTTTTGGTATTTTGGAAGTGAAAATTACATTCTTCATGCTGCTCATGATTATAGGATTTCTGCTTCAACACTCCCATGACATAATAAATACTATCTGTCTTTGTGTCCAACATATAGTACAAAAGATACTTGCATCCATAGAAATTGGATAGAACATGTTATTTCAGCCTTATGATTTAGATAAACCATAAAAAGTAAGGACTTCATTTTCTGGAAAATATAGTCTTTTAAAAAATTCTTACTTTTTAAATTCTGGAGTAATGCAGACCAAATATATATTTTTCTAAGATACATTATCATTCACTATTATTAATTTGTCAGTATTTTATTTTATATTCAATATTTTAGAAATACTTCCTCAGAATGACTGGATTCAATTGTTATTTTTCCTTTATTTTCATCTTATATATCAAATTATCAATATTTCTTCTTATCCTACACTCATTTGAAGGCATAGAGTCCTTTAAAGGGTAAAACATACTCCCCTTTACCCCCCGCACCCCCGGACTGAGGACTTAAAGTAGGGGTTTTGCTCTAAACTACATCCCCAGTCCAGTGTTTTTTAATTAATGGGGAAAAGAAAACTCCTAGACTTTTTGGTGCTTTATGAACACAGAATCTGAATTTATACTGATGATGGAAACTTGAATTATCATCATGACCCTTTGAGAGAGAGGAGCAAATGGGAGTAAGATGATAAAGGAACCAATCATGGGTTCTTCTTTCAGACAGGATCTGTTGAGTCTGTAGACACACAGAGTTCTTGGCGCCTACCCCTGTGGAAGTTTGTGTTATCTCCACATTGGGTCCTTGGACTGTGAGTTGATTGATAAGCATCACAGTGAGAAAGTAAGGCAGGATCCTTGAAATTATGCCTGCCCAATCGATATATAGGAGAGCAAGTCAAAACCAATACTGCAACTTGGAAAGGGAGAGACAATGGTATAGATTAATATTGTCTTAGTTACTGTTCTTGGAGAACAGAATTAATAGAAAAATGTATCTATTTTTAAAAATTTGATAGGATGGCTTATGGAATTTGAAGAGAGAATCCAATATGGCCACCCACACTTGCAAGAGCTGGAGGGTCCAGTGGCTACTCAGACATGAGCTAGACACCAGTTTGACACCGTAGATGGGCCAACATGAGTCTGTACTGCAAAGACCTGAATTCTGGAGAAAGTCTACAATGAAGATAAGTGATGCGCAGGTAGGAGTGAGTCAACATCTA
Source organism: Ctenodactylus gundi (assembly GCA_004027205.1). NCBI lineage: Eukaryota > Metazoa > Chordata > Mammalia > Rodentia > Ctenodactylidae > Ctenodactylus > Ctenodactylus gundi. The sequence goes on along the minus strand of PVKB01002429.1, from coordinate 49,519 downwards.
GGGATGAGGGCAAAGGACAGAACACGCCCAGAAGAAAAATCTGTAGTCATCTTTCTTCATCCTTCTTGCGTATTTAATTAGAGCTGCCATTCATTGAATGGGCCACCCATATCCAGGGTGGGTCTTCTTCCCTCATTGGCTTGCCCATTCATCAATCACTCCTCACACCTAGATCTCTGCCTATTAATTACCTTGGTGCTCCCTAATCCCTTCAAGTTGAGACGATGCCCTGAATTGTCACAAGTACAATATTATAAATTTACAAAATGCGGGGATATTCACTTCCAACTTATTCCTATCTAGTTAATCAATCTGACCCTGCAAATACTGAGTAAATTCTTAAGGAAACTTTAGACTAGATAGTCCTAACTGGTGCTGATTTGCACACCAGAAAACATTTTTCAGTGTCTGGAGACATCTTGGTTGTCTCCGCTATATGTGTGTGAATATGTTTAGCATAAATGGCATTTAATATTTGAGACCAAGGGTGCTGCCAAATATTCTGCAATGCTAGGAGAGTCTCCCATATGACCCAGAGTTGAGAAACCCTGCTGTCGACTGCCATGACACAATCAAGTGTCAGCTCTGGTCACAGCCATCATGCTTAATGTGATATCTTTGATACAACAGAGAAATGTCACTGAGTGAGCAAATGGTGCTTTACCTTACAAAAGAAAGGATGTCAAACATAGTCATGGTCACATGGAACAATCACAAGATACTTTCATCATTTGTCTTCTAGCTGGCAGCTCCATTAAGTATTCCTTAGGTACAAAGAGCTGCGTAGACTGAGTCCACACACTCTAGGGAGCATCTTGCATCTGGTAAATGAAGCAATGCAAGACTATACAGGAACAGTCACTCCAGCCCAGCATAGAAACTCACAACCAGGATGGCCAAGGATCTGCCGGTCTGTTTCCCCGTTTAACATCTGCCTCTGCACAATCCTATTTTATCTCTCTTCCATTCACATATGTTGATCTAGATTTCAATAAAGAGCCTGTACCCGAAACTCTTAGTATCTTCTGTGATAGAGTCTAAACTCTGAGCCTCGCCCACAAATGCAGAGAAGTAACAAAATCTCAGGCGTAGCATGATTTGCAAGTGGCTCCCAAGCCCACAGAACCTTCAACAGATTAGCTGGACCAGCTCCCCTTAGTCACACTATTGACATTCAGTAATGCAACCCCATAGTTTATAGCACTGAATGCCTCTGAACACTATTTGTGGCTGGGTTGGGTTGGTTGTGTGTGTGTGTGTGTTTCTTTCTTTCTTTCTTTCTTTTCTTTGTTGTTTTGTTTTTTATATTGAGATAAGGTCTTGCTAAGTGATATAGTTGCTCAGGCTGGACTTGAACTTGCAGTCCTCCTACCTAAACTTCCCTACATGTGGAGATTATGATCTTTGGTTGTGTTCTATAGTATTAATTAATGCTTTAATTTTCTTTTCAATTTTAATCAAGAGGAAGATCTTTTTTTTCTGTTCTCTCAACCTCCTGCTCAATCTCTAGGAACACTTGCAGGTAGACCAACTACCTTTGAAGAGGAAAATATGGTTGCTTTTCTCTTTGCTTTTCCCTTTGTCTTTCCCCATCTAAGCAGAGTCTCGGCTCTCCTCCAAGGTTAAACACAGGCAAGTCATTCCCATTCCCAAAGCAAATATTATGCTTTGTTATTGTCATTGGAAAGCTTCTTTTACACTTAGTATCTGTCCAGTCTCTCTTTTGCATTCTCCTATTTTGTATTTTACTGTGTCTTTAAACCCTTGGAATTTCTCTTTAAAAAGCATATAAGTGGTTGTTAATTTGTCAGTCAATATAGGTGTCAAAACTGGCTAGCTCTCCAGATTATATTATAACTGACATTTTCAAGCAATAGCAGGACTGAGACTTTTCCTGGAGCAGTCAGTCATGAGGGTGCTAGAGATGTCCGCCACAGCAGCATTGGGTTGTCTTTCTTTCCTTCTTCATGGATCCCAGCCTGCCCACTTAATCAGCCGACATTCGCAGCCTCCTTATGATGACAACAGAATTTTTAATTTAAAGCTAGAAGAGGAAGTATCTAGGCATTGTTTAAGGAAAGTTCTGAGAAGGCCTGTCAGAAGCTTAGGTGGAGCGGTCACTCCCAAAAATCTACCCAGGCAACAAAAATAAGCTTTGATATATTTCTTCATTAAGAACTGCTAGAAAAATTGACAAAATTTTAATGTGATATGTGAACAGAGAGGTAGTATGATTAAAATATTAAAGTGGAAAAAAGAGGTAAATTGATATTTAGAGGTTTTATATTCTACTTTGAAAAACAAGGTTACTATATCAGTTAAAATGCTTTTAGTTATATGTAACAGATTTTCTAACTAACAATGGCTTAAATATTGTAATAATTAATTCTAAACTCTACGTCTGGGGTAACTGTTTAAAATACCTTTAAAACCCTAAGTTTCTATTTTGTTTGCCATCCCCAAATTTTTTCCTCGTTTTTATTAGTATGTACATGTGATACACTAATGACTCATATCTGTCTGTCTTTATGGCAGAGTAGTACTCCATAATTTATAAATGCCACAATTTTAATCTATTGGTTTATTGATGGATATTTTGGCATCTGCCATGATTTAGCTGTCATTAGATGTGCTACAATAAACAGGAGCCTGCATGTGTGTCTGCTGTGCATGGTGCTTTTAACTCTTTCATACTCAGAATTTTTAATTTGATGTTTTGTCCTGACCTTATGCCTCTTGGTCATAAGATTACTGTTATATGCCTAGTTATCATGGCCCTAGTCAAAGGCAGGAAATAGTGGACAGACAGAGGAGACAAAAAAAGAATACCAGAAAATATATATAAGTATGTGTGTGTGTGTGTGTGTGTGCGTGTGTGTGTGTGTGTGTGTGTGTGTGTGTGTGTGTATCTTTTAAGAACTATCCCTCTCCCCAGCAGATTTCCCATTAGATCTTTTGCCTAGAACTGTGTCACAAAGACATCCTAAGCTCAAGAAAGGGTAAATAAACAGCATCTGGTTAACATGAATGGGAAGGCATCTTGCTAATAAGCAATCAGGATCCACTGTTTCCTCATATCCTTGCTAACAACTGGAAGTTTATTAGCAAAGAAGGAGAAAAATGCCTGATTGGCAGCCGACATATAATGTTTCCACAGCAGCCATGAATTTATATTTCCAATTTTCTGTAGCTCTGTCTCTTAAGGAGTCTACAAAATTCAATGGAAGTAGGAACTCTTCAGCCTTAATCATTCCTCTGCCTTGTACACCAGAGAAGAGTTCATTGAAAAGATGCCCAGCAAATATTAGTTGATTGGGCTAATGTACTTTATAATATTTACTGTAGCTAAAAATTTGATTTTTTTCCTGAGAATTTGGGTATTGGGTATAACAATATGAATGAAATTTATCTACATGGCAATCATTTAAACCATGATTATGATTTAAAGGTCATAGAAGATATCACTGTCTGATTTGAGATAGCATTTATTTCAATTTTTAGAAAACATGTTTAAAAAGGGAGGACTGATTATCCCCGAGATTCACTCTTCAATCTGTTTAAAAGAACATTTAGACTGGTTCTCTCAATAAAATATAGTAAGTTGAGAATTTAGTTTCAATTTTAATGATATGATCAAAAATGAGAGATTACTGTTAAGATGAATCAATAATACTCCTGTATCAATTCTTGCACTTGGACCTTCAAAACTATGAGTTAAATAAACCCTTCTCTGAAATAGCTCAAATCTAGCTGTTTTGTTATAGCAATGCAGCATGAATGAAAATGATGTGTACAGAAGCTCAGGCCTACCTGCCGCAAGAAACATCCTCCTGTGGAGCACTCAAACAGACAGTGCTTGGGACACAGCTCTGCTTACACAAGCACAGTGATTACAGAACTCATAAATTGATCAGAATCACTTGGGGACTCAGGAAGCTCTCACAAATAAATGAAATAAAAAAACTTGCCAGCATTTAAAAGAACTAAAGACTCAGTAAAGCTAGCTAGTCACTTTGGCTGTTCAAGTTGATTCTTCCTATGTAAATCATCCCACTAGGATTCGCCCTCTTGTTTTTCAGAAATTACAGAATCCCGACATGATCCTTAATGTTCCCTATGCCACAGGACAAAGACAGTCTCCCAAGCTTTTGACAGGCGCCACTGTCTCTGCTCGGCTAGATACAGCCTCAGATCTTTACCAACACAGTGATTTTGGCAGCAATTATCAATAGATCAGAGTAAATGCTCAGAATGTCTATATTTGGGTATGACGTTCTATTCCATAGTTTTAGAAATAAGCATAGAATTAGTTGTGAGAGACAATGCATTGTTTTCACCCATTTACTTATTCATTCTTCTTACACAGTTTAGTTACTTTGCTAAGCATAAGAAGTTAAATGAATCATATAAGCATTGAAAAAAACTCAATTTTAGATGCAACAGTGTTGTAACAGTCAGCAAGTGTCATAGTGTTAGCTGTGCATTTTTATTTGCTAGTCTTTTGGCTCAGAGTGCATAGATATATGCCATGCTGTGTGTAGTCAAGTTCCCTTTTGCAAAGGACCTGGAGAGGAGCAAGGAATCCTGAGCACTGAAATATCTCCTGTGTTCCTTTCAAAACAAAGCCAAACCAAATGCAGCACCATATGCCAGAAACCCCAGCCCTCAGAGGACAAGATCTTCCAGTAGTATCTGTAGCCTCACAAGACATCAGGCAGAGCAACTCTCCATTGTGCCTGTCTGAAGAAGAAACGGTTGGATGTGACAGCTTCACATCAGAAGTTTGGGGCAGTGGCAAAAAAGCTAAGGTAACGGGCTTCAAAGAGGCTCGTCTGTTTTTTAACTCTCCGCCATGCTACTGCCATCTCGATTTTTTTTTTGACAGTCCCAGGGAAAATACAAGCAGAAGTGACCTCTCCTTGCAGCTCTGTCAGCGCGGGGCTCGCGTGGGCAGACTGGCATCTGCAGGCACATCTTTAGCAAGTTGGCAGCCTTCATGCCCTTTGCAGGTTGCAATCAAACCTGCCTTCTACAGCAGCCTCTTTCCGGTTGATTAACTTTAATGTAATTTTAATTAAAAACCACAGTGTCAAAGGGTTTAGCTACTCGAGAAATGAGCACAGACTGCGGCCCAGTGGCAGCAGTCACTTGGAAAATGGAAATGTGTCCTGACAACGTTGTGCAGGGGCCAGATAAACAGGGTCGCGGTAGCTCTCCGCTCAACGCAGGACACAGACAAGGGAACAGCAGAGCCAAGGGGTCGCTTGCTACTTCAGGGGTTCCAGTGTATGAATTTCAGGTGCCGTCAACATTTTCTGAGACCTTGTTCGGTGCTGGCACCAAATACCCTCTACAATGACTGGCTGTGACATTCTGTTCTCCTCTTGGCATTTCAGTCTCTAAATCAGCCCACAAATCTGGGTTAAATATGAATTAAATTTCAGACAAGAAAAACTAGCTGAGCTTTTTTCCCCTATTATTCAGTTACAGAACTTCTTTTTCACTTTGTATGTTTTACAAGAGACAGAATTGTTACTATCAGAAACAAACCTTTTCTTTCAAGGAAATATTCCTCTGGGATATGATTTCTTGACTCTCTAACAAATTGTGCCAAGAAACTAAAACTGAATGACTGCTTCCAGAAACAATACTGCATTAACTTGAATTGAAAGAATGAGAGAAAAAAAAATCTTTAAAATGTGTTTGGTCACATCATGTTTTTTAAAGATAGATTTTATTCACTTAATCTTCTTGTGGATTGAGATATAGTTAATTACTTGAATTATACTGATTAGCCTGATGATTTTTTTAATTCTTATTTTTCTTTCATTTTCTGGTTGATGCTAATGCTCAAAATGTAAGAATGAAATATGGTCCTGTGTGGGCGAAATATTTTCTTAATGCCAGTGGAGCGAGTGCCTCTATTCCATGCTGAAATGCCCTTTATTCTTCCTCAATGTAGCTAATTTTTCAGGGCACAACTCTCAGGAGAACACCTAGTGACGTCAATTCTTCAGAGGAGAATTTCCTCCACCAGGTTTGTGGGATGCTGAGGCTGCTTTGCTGACAGATGGGGCCGGTACAGGTGGGCCTGGAGCCATCTGAACAGAAGGGGCTCCTGGACTCTCACAGAGAGGATAGACAGAACGGTGGGGGAGAGTTTAGGGCAGCGGACAGGGAGGGGAGAGAGAAGGCATGGAGGATTTCTACACTGAATCCAGCAGAGAGGAAGAAAAGCAAAAACAAGCAGATGGGTGGACAGGGAGAGGTATTCTGAATTGTATAACTTGCTTAAAAGACTAATTAAAAAAACTTCAAGGATAAAACCATGGTATTGGCAATTTGGGGAAGTTGGAAATTCATCTCAGATTGCCAAAGCAAAGAAAAATAAGTATGAAAGTGTAAAAATGAATCATGTCTAAGCTTGTGGGATGAGACCTTTGCAGGCCCTACTACCTGCCTACGTAGGCTTGCTCTCTGGCTATTTCTGGTTTTAAAAAAAAAAAATTCCATGATGAAGTAAAGTCTCAAAACTGTTGATGGCACCCGAAATTCATACATCGGAATTCCTGAAGTAGCAAGCGACCCCTTGGATCTGCTCTTCCCTTGCCTGTGTCCTTCCTGCATTGAACGGGGAACTACCACGACCCTGTTTATCTGGCCCCTGCACAACTGATTTTCCCATTGAAATGCAAAATATGACTTTGATTGATAATTCAGCTGATGACCATGTTGATCAAAACGGACTGAAATAGCTACTTGCTACATTGACAAAAATGTCTATTATGGCGATTAAAAGAAAGAAGAAAGAAACCACCAGACTAGAATACAAATAAGTTAAAATCAAAGATCCAAAAACATCTTCCCTAGAATATTAGTTTTCACATATGTGTATCTATGCTTTGGGAAAAGAGTTCTATGAAATTAGTGTGGGGAGGCTACTGAATTACGTGTAAGATATATATTTATACATTTTTTATTAGTTTTTTGTTTTGTTCTGTTTCTTGAGGCAGGGTCTCACTCTGCTGTCCTGGATGGTCCTAAACTCACTATGCAGCCCAGGCTGGCCTTGACCTCACGGTAATCCTTCTGCTTCAGTCACCAGAATGCTAGGATTACAGTCATGAGCCACCATACCCAGCTTATGTGGCGCTGGGGAATGGAACCAGGACCTTGTTCTTGCTAGACAAGCACTGTAACTGGTGGGCTATGCCCCCAGCCCAACTTATTTATTTATTTATTTATTTATTTATTTATCTATTTTGCAGAACTTTCCAGCGTTTTCATGTGCTGTCTCACATATGCAGTATTTTTTTCAATTCAGTAAATGAATGCTTAGTGAAAAATATTTTTGGGGATACTTTACAAAGTGCACACCTTAGGAAAGAGTTAGAATCTCTCCAACCAGGCAAAGGCACACAGTTTTGACATGCCAGGTGGTGATCTGCCTGAGTACTTTCATTAGAATGGATGGAGTCTGCATCGCATTGCAGCTTGTGTGTCCAGTCCTAGGGCAGCACTGACCGTGCAACTGAGGAATCATCCTATGACACATCATATAAATCAAAATTCACATGATCAAATGAGTACCATTATCTATTTTGCAACAGACATTTTGAGTTCAATGTTTATATATGACTAGAAGTTTTAATAGAAATATTTTGTAAACATTTGGTTTATGTGCTGCCTAAAATGGGTTCTGCTCATATGCACAGCTGTTCTGTGTGTTTCAGCAGCATGCCAAACCTGCTTCTAAATTATTTCCTCTCATTGGTAATTTGTGATGTTGTCCTTTACCATGAATAATAATAATAATTAATAATAATAATTAGAACTTTAGCTCTATGAGAGCAGAGACAATATTGTTTTTGTTCACTACTGTCTTCCTAATTCTTACCAAGTTATCTGAACTTAACAAATATTGGTAAAATTAAGGAATTCTTCTTCTGGCCAATGCTGGATGGGCATTTGTCATAGTATATCAGAAAGAATGAAAGTTAACACTGAAAATTACAATTACTAAATATCTGCAACAAAAATAGTGTATTTTTAAATTTTTATTAAAAATAGTATGAATATTTAGAATCAGTTAAGTGCAAAATAATTCTGCTACAAAGCCTGGAGAATAAAAAGATAAATGCATCAAGATCTTAGGGACATATCTTCTCTAAATTCATGCAGCTTTGGCACAAGAGAATGAAACCAAATTAGTGGAAAAGGATAGTAGGAATTAGGGAAAGCAGAAATAATCATACGTAAAATCTGTTTTCCAGGTGGAGAAATTACCACACTTAGATGACAACTTATCCGGGTGATCAGTATTGAATTTACTTTTGTTGAGATCAGCAAAGCTGACCAGAGGAAGAAGATGTGGAACTCAGTTCTTCTGTATGTAAGGACAGTAAGCCTAAATCTTGGGAACTGGCCCAATTATCATAAAAGAAAGTCAGTGTTGCTCTTGCCAGATTAAAACCAGAACTTCTATTCTTGCACAACACTTTTTACACTAAGTTTAAGTCTATTATTGCACTTAGTCTTCACATCAGCCTTGGGGAGTATTTTTCTTCTAATTTTATAGACAAAGAAATAGAGGTTCAGAGACACTAAGGTCCTCATGGTCCTACTACTGGTAGGCTTATGGCTGAGCAACATGGTTGGCTCTGAGCCTTCTGTCTCAGTCCTTTCCAAAGTCATGCTCAACACAAAGACATATCTTCCCCAGAGTTCCCACCATGTGCTGTATAAATGAAAGTGTCCGATAAATGCACATCTAGAGAACTTTCAGTTCCTTAGTGCCCACGAGTCATGTTTGATTATATTCCATATGGCAAAAGCACATGGCAAGGTTTATGTTTTATTACTCAAATGCCTTTCCATATTTAGTAAACAATAATTAAAACATTCAGTTCCATTATGAAACATCTAAGCTTGCTCCACAGGCACTGCTGTAGTGTGTTCGTCACTAACCTTTCTTCACCAACAAATCTAAATTCTCCTGAATTCTCACTTAATCTTAGGCAATTTGGAATTCAATATTCATAAAAGGTATATTCTGCCTTTCAACTGCCAGAGAGAATTTTAAAATAATTTATATACTTTGCTCAAAACTATAAAGACACCCCTGCAAATACTAGTTTGATTTTTATTCTTAAGAAAAATCAGTTTCATTAGCAGTTTAATCTTATACTTCCAAAATAGCCTGTCTCTCATCCCATTCTGGGTTGTAAGTTTTATGAAGATAGAACATTTTTTTATCTTATTGCCCACAACTTTCATTTTATTTATTTATTTATTTATTTATTTATTTATTTATTTGCTCTGGATTATAATTAGGGGTTGTTCAGTAAATGATTAGCATTTCTGTATTTTCTCTGAAAAAAGGATCTGGTTTTGGAACCTCTTGAGGAAGAACATGGCTATGGCAACTACTAGTAAAGATTTTTTTAATGAATTTCACTGCCAATCTTATATGTGTGAATATGGAACAAAATCCATCCTGAGACTTCTCGGATACTCAATGAGGAGTTTAGAAATGAGGAGTTTAATTTTAATTGGTATTTTTCATCAGCCAATAAAGCAGATGGGCAGAAACAAATTTGGAAAAAAAATTACTATTTCTGTCCTATTCGGGGCCGAACACTCTGACGTCCTGTTTTTGTATTCTCACTAACTTTCTGTGCACAGAACAGGGTTTGTATGAGAGCCATTGAATGCGAACTACGTGCATTGAGCCAAGAATCCAATGTCAGACATTTTTACTTTCATGATTGCATTGAAATGGCAGTATCCATTAGAATAGGTGTTAATAGTCATATCTTTAGATAAGATGAGCCGAAAAAGAGATTGGAGTAAGTCCTAAGTCCAACCTAATAAGTAATAAACTCTACTTGGTAATTCTCTTATTGACAAAATAGCTGAGTATGATATAAAGGCAAATACTAGCACAGCAGAAGTATCAGGAAAATAGATACTTAAAGATAGCCCTGCTTGAATCAGTCAATCTGTGTTGACTAGGCATATGATCGGGACTTCATCCTTGAGAAATGACAACAGAGATTGCTCATTACAAAGAAATTAAACGTCACTAAAATTAGGTAGGCAGATTACAAAAAAAAAAAAAAAAAAAACAGAAAAACCCAAAACCCATACCAAAACAAAGCAGAAATAAATCTGGGAAAGGAAGGAATTTAATCAGCATCTAGAATAGCCATAATAATTTTCCGGTTTAAAACAACAACAAAATCAAAAGGCATGCAAAGATATGAGCATGCTTATTGGAAAATAATAGGATACCACATATTGGGATGGAGATGTTTGGGACAAACCTGGTGATGTTACAAGCACTGATCTCCTGAATTCCAGGGAGATTATTTGTAATACATTTTTTTCACCATCAATAACAGAGGTTCCCCCCCCTTCTGCCCCAATTTGTGTGTTGATCTCTCCAACTTCACCAGACAAAACTAATCTGTGTTTTCTATGTTTTCTATGGATGCAGTCACTGAGGAAGGCAGTGCCCTTGCTACTCGAGATCCATCTTAAAGACTCACTTTTGCCTCGAGACATATAAAGCAACTAAAATCTCAGGAGGTTCCCAAAGGTGAAATGCATAGGCTGACTCATGAGAAGGTAAGTAGACAATAGTCCCAGAGAATTTCTTGAATTTTGAAACTCTTACATGTAGAGGTTTGGGGAACAAGAATGAGAGTAAGTTTTAGTGACTTTTAAAAGGTAGAAGGAAAATAAACCTGAAGTTTATTCAATTTCTAATGAAGACCCATTAAGTACAGATTTTTAATGTAATTTTGTAGCTTGTGGCATTTTTAAAAGATGTTGCTTTACTGAAATATAGGCCAAAAATGGTCCACTGTGAGTGAGCTGGAAATTCTCCCTTAGTTTATTATTTATAACATTATTCACAGGAAGATCTGCCCTCGTTGTAGACTGGAACCATTCAACTCATCAGGGACCTAAAGAGAGCAACTATAGAACCGAATTGGTCTGTTTTTGGTTTTTGGGGTTTTTTTTGTTTTTGTTTTTGTTTTTTGTTAACTGCGCTAGGCTTTTTCTGCTGCATCGGACATTAGGAGGCCAGGCTTGGTGGTATTTGAACTTAAGGACTTTCAGCTGTGGTAGCTCCAGGTTCTTAGACTTTTGGCTTCAGACTGGAGTTATCCTATCTTCTTCTCTGGTTCTGAAACTTTTAGACATGGGCTGTCATGTTCCCCGCTTCCCAGGGTCTCCAGCTTGCAGACAGTGTGCAGTGGGACCTCCCAAGTAACCTCAATTACATGAGCCACTCCCCTTAATGAGCTCCTTCCATCCTGTTTGTTTGGTCTGTTTGGGGAACCCTAATACAAGATCTGGTAATTGAATGAACTATTTTATCATGTCAATAAAACAACACACAAAATCACATGATAATCAAGCCACAAAAAATTGATGAAATTCATCACTACTTTGTAGTAATGAATACACTAGGAATAGAAGAAAAGTTTCTCAACTTGAAATCTGCATCTAGGAAAAACTCAATATTTCAATTCCATATATAGGAAAGAAATAAGTGGAATTAAATTAAGAGTAAAGAAAACTCCACATTTCTAATCAGTTGATTTTTGAAAAGGGCAACGAGTTATATGAGGGAAAATCATCTTTGCAATAGATGGGGCTGACAACGCTGGTTATACATGTGCAAAAGAATAAGATTGAACTCCCCAACTCATACTTTATCAAGCATTTAACTTAAAATGGATCAAACACTTTAACCTGTTTTCTTTCTATCAAAATTTGTACCTTAGTCTAGTTTTGAGGGATAAATAAAATTGTAATACTGAGTCATTCCTATAGTAAATCAGATTCATATCTCCTCAAAATCAAGGAAACTGAGGAGCTACAATAGCCAACAGGAGCTGAAGGAGACATGACAACTAGACGCAATGTGTCTTGCATGGGAATCTGAAAAATAAAAAGGATATTAAGTAAAAACTGAAGAAATCTGCATAAATCATAAAACTTCATTAATAATAATGTACCAGTAGTGACTGATGAATGACAAATATATCATACTAATGTATGATGCTAATCCAAAACTCCATGAAGGGCATATATAGACTGTCTATAATATCTGATCAATTTTCATGTGAATCTAAACCTATTCTGAAAATAATATTTGTAATGAAAAAAATGGATCTAACACCTGAATGTAAGAGTTAAAGCTATAAAACATAGAACAGAGTGTGGGCATATACCTTCATTGTTTTGGATTAGGCAATGGTTTTTAGGAAAGATATCAAAAGGATGAATAAAAAAATGTAGATACTAAAACATCATCAAAATTTCCTAACCCACTTTCTCAATTTTCTTGCTAGTGTCTCCTAGCAGTGTTTCTGCAACAAATCATTTACACACCTATTATTTGTCTTATGACCTACTGCTAGAAAACTACTACCCACCTAAGTCCCTTCTCCTTCCCCATCCATGCCCAAATCCGTTAGCCTCAGTGGGGTCCTGACTACTCAAATGATCACCTTATTTACTGATTGTTTTTCTTTAATGTAAAGTTTTCAATTTTATACAGATTGTTCTTATTGTAGAAATAATACAATCTCATTGAAAAATAAGTAAGGCACGGAAAAAATGACAGTCACTGTGCATGCTGGCACAGAGGCTGCTGACTATCCCATTCTTGGTCTTCACGTTTGCCTGACGCTGCTTCTACTCCCAGACTTGACAGCAGCCTTCCACACTCATCTCACTGTCCCAAGTCCTGTATTTGGTTATCTGAGAGTAACCTGTGGTATGTCTTGCAAGGGAGCCAGTGTCCTTTGCCTTTTACCTGAAAGTGAGTTCCCTGCGCCTTGTATGCTTCTTTCAGATGCTGGATCTAGACTTTGTTCTTCGATGCAATTTCTTGAACTGCCATGATTTGGGGATCATTAAATCTGGCACTGTGAGGTAGAGCCATCTGTTTCAAAATCCTCTTTGTCATATCTCCCAGGAGGCACAGCAGGACTGCTGGTATCCTCTCACAGAGGTCCAGCATTTATAGTTGGGCACAACCTCTTGCTAGCAAGTAAGATCTAAACCTGCTATACGTATGCTGATCTGCATACAAGTTGTTCTCCCTCCTGGTCCTATCTCTTGAACAAAATAACTATGTTTACATACCTACTTGAAAAGAAGACATGTTTTAGTATTAATTATGTTGTTGACCGCTAATGAATATGGCTGAATAGTTTTAGGGAATAGTTTTGAAAAATTATAGGAGTTACCAGTACATTTCAAGGATTAGAGAACTGAAGATGTTTATGGTTGTAGCTCATATCCTTGCACTATGTCTGACAAATAGCCAGTATCCAGTATATTTTAGTTATATTTTCAAATCTTCCCTGTCCAGCACACAACTCCATTTGAGTTTCAAGTCTTACTTGTTCTGACTTGGAAATAAGCTTGAATATAAACTCTGGATAGCCCCCAAACCCAGTGGCTTAAACACCAACCATTTATTATATTTTCTATGTCAGGAATTAATATCAGAGTTGGCTAGATGATTCTTCCACTCCACTTGGTCATTTAGGGGTACTCAACTGGCCTGGTCTGAAGAATCCAGATGGCTTCTCTCATATCCCTTGTGAATTTGTGTCTTCTCTCTGCATGGTGGTTAGATTTCTCACAGAGCAATTGAGGCCTCCAGGAGACTAAGCCAGAAGTTGACAGTCTTCTTAATAGCTAAACCTGTAATAGCTATAACATCTCTTTGATCATAATCCATTAGTCAAAGCAATGTCTCTTATCTAGCCAGCTTTTTCTAACCTTTGGTAGCCCTCACATCTCTTGCTTGAAATATCACCATGTACACTTTCAATCATAGCCCATCAACATATTATTTTCCTATTAAAATGTTTTACATATTTTCATCCCAAACTAAGCATCATCCATTGCCTTGTTATATTTGAGCTTCCCATCACAGCACACTACACTTTTCACACAGTGGCACCAATTTGTATTCCAAATGTAACTTGCCACCCTTCATCTGGACACAACTCTGCTGTTTCAGAACATGCCATTACCTTCTCAAACCATGCATGTTTTTTCCTTCTCTTTTCCTCTGTTTCTATTCCCTGAGAAAAGACAATTTGGGTTCATTTAACATTTCTCTCTCTTATATCCCTACCACTTCCCAGTTTGGTTCTATCTCTTGAACTTGAAGCCCAAGAAAAAGGCTCCAGCAGATTTACTATCTCGTAAGAACCCATTTCCTGATTTTCAGATGACTGCTTCTTTTTGTATCATCACAAGGAAGAGAGCAGAAAGAAATATCCTATATCTCTTCCTCTTTTTTTTTTTTTAAGGCAACCAATCGCATTCACAGGGCTCTGTGCACCACAGGGCCATGTCTGCTGAAGGCCTCATCTTTCAGTACCATCATGTTAAAGACAAGCTTCAGTGTATAAATTTTTGGAACCAAAACAACCCATAGCATGGCTTTTTTCCAGCAATTTGAATCTCTAAAATAATTATATTCACTTGTTGTAGTTTTTCTCACATTGTATTGCTTTTTATCTGTTTGATTCTTTTCTCCTCTATCTTGACAATGCAGCGTTTGATGGCAGAGAAAATGTCTTACTGGTATTTTTAACCTTAGTGCTTTAGCATTCGCATGTAGATGACAAATATACAAGCAGAGATTGAAATATATGGTGAATGTTTAAATTTTTAAAAATTATTACCATAAAAGACATATTGCCATTAATCCCCTTCACGTCAAACACACTTACCCATTGCTTTCTGAAGCACTTATGGCAGTTCTGTTTCATGAGTGTCTTCATGAGATGTGATCAAACACATGGTGAATGCTGCTGCCAAATGCCATCCAACAGGAAGGCTGGCTTGTAAAGCCATCAGTGTGTCCCCATCCACCGCACTCACAAGAGCTGGCACCACGTTGCTTCTGGCTCTTCCCTGAAGTCAAAATGACAAGTAAGGGTGAGATGTTTCCAGTCAATTGAAGACATTGAGGCAGTCGTGACAGTATAACTAAAGATACTCACAAAACAGGAAAGCAAGTATGAGGTAGTGTTGATGTAAGCGAGAATGCCCTGAGGGAGAATTAAAGGCAATATGTCTTTTACTGTGGCAAATGTTTTTTAAATGTAAATATTGACTAATAGTGTTTGGTCACACCCACTATCTACAAAATGAACAAATTTCATGAAAAACAAAAAGGAAGGAAAATGGTTGTGAAAAAGCCTTACCATCCAAACGAGCTAATATTTTCTCCCTTTTTTTCTATGTCCATAAAAGGTGAGTGGAAAGGAGCCGGGTGTTATGAAAGGCCACCCATGGTCTAGAAGTCACTAAATACACTGTCCACTGATGAAACATCTGAAATGTGATCTATAATTATGCTTAACATTTAATTCTTTAGAAGAAATGTGAAGGACACATTGCCATAATCCCCTTCCCCTCGCGCACGCTTATGTCATGGTTCTTGCCACTTTCTGAAAAGGTTCTGGAACTCTGTTTTGCAGGTGTCTTTAGTTGGGTTATTGCAATGGCCTCAAAGACCTAAATTAATTTGAATGTTTAATGTTCATGGTCATTTTGACTTTGGGAAAAAGCCAGAAGTTGTGAGTGCCATGTTGCATGAATGAAGTGTCTGAGTTGGAGTCATTTGTAGGAAAATAGATGCCTCCTGAGATCATTCTGCTTAATGAAGTGAGTCAGACCCATAAAATTAAATATCTCACTGTTTCTCTCATGTGAGAAACCCAAAGACTAAATAAGTTATAGAGCCAAAGGAAGTGAGGTTTAGGAAGCTGAGGGATGGTTTGTGGATGAGGAGAGGGGATGTGGGAAGAGGGGCAAGTGTGGAAGGGCAGAAAGAAGGGAGGGGAGATGAAGTTGATGGGCTGGGTTTGTGCACAAATTCTTCAGGTTTGATGTATCTATTGTGTATCACAAATACGAACTAATAGATGGAATAATGCAGGAAGAAACTAAGTGGATGAGGATACATTGTCATATTTTGGTGTTGTTTTGTGTTGGATGATGCTAGTTAGTTTTGATCTGATCATGCCTTGTAGAAACATGGAAAGGGACATAGAGAGCCACTTCTGAAGGTGGCAAGAATGGGAGAAGTGTATTCAAACTGAGGGAGAATATTGAGGAGGATTGATCGTGATGTGTGGTTTTTGGGTTTTGTTTTGTTTTGTTTTGTTTTTTGTTTTTTGTTTTGTTTTTAGTAATTATTTCATTTAAACAAACATCACATGTGGGACCCTGACTAGGCCCAGAATAATGGAAGGTAGAAGGTGGCTCAAACCCTGTCTTGAGACTCGCAGGAGTGGAGCCACTTCCTTTTATCTGAGGACCACACGTCCCACATGGCCCACACCTCAGGTTTCGCTTTACCCAAATTCCTAATTTCCCCCTGCTCCCAGAACCTTACCAGAAGTCGGTAGTCACATTTCAAAAGACCCACTATGCAAATTAGAGACTTTCAGGACTCAAAATTCCTCCCATCAGTAAATGACCCATACCCTATTACTCTGGCTGACCCTCCTCCCTTCAACTGCTTATAAGCCTGGCCCCTAAGAACAATAAATGAGCTGTTAACACTGATTCAGTCTCCCGATGTGATTCTGTGACGTCCCTCCTACACACACCGCTGGAGACCCTGCTCCCCTACCCTTCGCTGATCCCTGATGGCGGTAACCAACAGTGGCCAGAGACCCCAGAGACCCTGAAAATCACATATTTTGATCACCTCTTCTGTATTTTCAGACAGTACAAGCCACATAATATTAGGTCTTCCATGCATTGCTATGCAGGCCTTTCCTTAGATCTTCAAGATTTAGAAGAAATTCTTGTTCATTGGATAAAATGTATCAAAAAGTGAAGGGGAAAGTTAAAATTGCAAATTCTCCTGTGGCTATCTTTAAGAAAGTGATGGTTATTACATTGAACGAATTATGAATTATGAGCATATGAACATAAAATTGTGATACGCTCTCACTGGAAGTCTGCCTTTTTATAGCATAGCTATTTATTTCATCCTTTAATATTTCAGTTGCTAATGTTAGTTATATTTGATTAGTTGACAAGTAGTGTGATCTCTGAATGGAGGATGCATTCTTTGGGCAATTGTATAATTATTTATAATATTAAAAATGCTAGAATAAAATCATGTACATTTCCTGCCTGAAATAGTGATTTTGCCTCTCAGTGTTCAATATACAGCACGTAGGCTCTTCATATCTGTTCTACTTTTTGTCAGTCATTTCATTACTAAAATGGAAGAGACAAGAAGAGATGAAATATGGGTTATTATCTTATTCTCTTATCCTCATTGAACAACAATTTTTAGGTAGCTTATAAACAACAGAAATTTACTTCTCATAGGTCTAAAGGCTCAGAAGTTCAAGGTCAAGGTGTCCACAGTGTCTGAATCTTCTTGCTGCCTCCTTACATAGTAAGGGGGAAAATAAGCCATCCTGGACTTCTTTTGCAAGGAAACTAATCCCATTCATGAGGGCACCTCCCCTCTAGCTTAATTACATGGTCCGCCAGAAGACCTTGCCTCCTGATGTGATCACATTGTCTTTAACATAAGAAATTTCTGGAGAAACACAAATATTCGGACTGTAGTCATGTTAATTATGCAGATTGCCTACTCTGCTTTCCCCAGAATAATCTCTGTTTACATCTACTAACTTTATGTAATTAATAGAATTTCCTTTTATTTTCCAAAGTGTTCTTGTTTGCATTTTAAGCAACATGTTACCCTATGATTAATAGACATAAGTAGACAAATTATTTTATTTATTATTTATCTCTTTAAAAATTATTTCCTATTGTGTAATACAAGCATGGATGTTTGCAGTGTCTTTCAAAATTTACCACCCAAATTCATAGGGAAAATACATTTTTCATTTTTCTTAATGACACAGTCCACACACACACACATACACACACACACACACACACACACACACACACACACCAGTACATGAAAGCAAAAGCTACAAAAATGATATTTGAACATTTGAAATCTAATATAGTCTATTTTAAAACAGATCATTCTGTAGTTATAACACATTAAGTTGACTTCCTGAAAATAGCTTAAAATACCAATATATTAGATGTGTTTCAAGATAACAGTGATGCTGGAGAGCTCAAGCCAGGGTTCATGTTCCGCCGATGTCAAAGAACGAACAGTGTAAACAAAGAGACAGTTTGGAAGCAGAAAGTAGCTTGATTGGGAGAAGTATAAAGGAAAGATAATGGTAACAGTGGGAGTTCCACAAGCAAGGTGCGGAGGGGTTAGAGCATCAATTATTTAGCAGTTACAGTCATCTTCATAGTTTTTCTATGGATCATGCATATTTATTTTTTGATACCTATGTGGCCTTTACTGAGTGGTACACATTAGTATAAAAACTAGTCTATTGGCTTTGGATCAAATGCGAGGACCTAAAACATGACTTCAAAACTGCAGTGCCACTCAGTGTGGTAGAAGAGGTCTGTAAACATAATTACAGCCCCCCACCCAAGCCTGTTCATCATTTGCCCTACATTCTTGTCTTTTTAGTTGTCATGCTCCTGTCATAAGGAACATCTGAGGCCTCCACCTATTTTGACTAACTAATCTTTTCATCTGTAAAATAAATCTTAATACCTTCCTCAGGCTGGCAATGAGAGTTAACTGAGATAATATAGTTAATGAGGATAGCATTCTAGTTGACATTTGATAAATGCTTCTTCTGCTTTTAAACCAATAGGAGCCAGTTGAAATTCACAGGTTTTTACCAGTGGGGGGAAAAATATTTTAAGCCCTGATCTCCAAAGTTTGGTCACAGTGTAAATGCTGATAATATCCTCTCTAAACACTGTTAACCTTTATTTTCAACTAATGAAGTCACTTTAAAAAGTTCCCAGACAATCCCATGAGAATAGTACCTACAACTTCTCAATAACAAAGGCAAAGAAGGAAGAAAAAAAGAATAAGAATGAAGGAGTAAAGGGGCTTTCACCCAGGGATAAGGAGTGGTAAGGAAGTCATTTACATAATAAATTTCTTCCCATATTAACAGTTTTTACATGTAACTGCCCATTAGAAGAATTTCTTTTGACTATTATCTTTGAATATAAAATATTAAACAAGAATATGACTTTTCAAGCAGAGATGTATTTGTCTAATGTTTGAGATTTAAGACGAGAATATAATTGAATTTTCTATGTATGATGCTTATGTATATGCATGTTCACTTATTAGACTCCTCACATAAGCAATAAGAGAAACAGGTGGAGCTCAAGTCATAGAATCCTGATGCCCCATAATCCAACAGAATGCAGAAGAGAAGTTAAGCATGGCACGTCTGCTTTGGTAGCAGAATCCAAGCCTGGTTTCACAGCTCTGGTTCTCCCTTTGTTGGTGGGTCTGTCCTTGACACAGCTCCTCCGAATTATTTGGCACCTGTTGATCACAGATCTGGAGATTACAGCATGGGTGGAGGCAAGTCAGACCCTGTCATTCCATAGTTTGGTAGCTTGGTTCCCAGGAAGAGACAGAAATCTTTCTAGAGAATACACATTCAATCGCCATACACATTCATTCACTAAGCAGGAGTATGAGGCCATCTTGTTCTTCATCATCACATTGAGATTTTTTGTTTGTTTGTTTGTTCGTTTGTTTGTTTGTTTTTTAGCTTCACTCCATCTCATTTGATTCTTTGGCATTGCTTATTTTTTTACTCTTTAATGACTGCTCTTGTAAATCCTTTCTAAATAGGAACCCATTCTTTGAGTAATCCAGATCCTTGCACATGACTCCCCATGTGAGAACACTTAATATTTGGTGCTGATAATGATAATTTAAACATTCACTTAAAAATATTTATTGAGCATCTAGTGAACAAGACAGACATAAGCTTACTCTTGACCTTCAAATTACCAAATCTCATTGCCATTCTTTACTGTAATCTTCCTCTACCTTTAATACCTTCCAGGGTCCTCGTGGCCTCCCTACCTCCATTTCCAAACTCTGGCCTAACCCTCCTTATAAGTGCTTCCATTTTCCTTGTCCACTTAACAATTGTAAGGAATTGAGTCTGTTCCCACTTGGGCATGGCTATTTTGAGTTAGAGCCAGGACTAGAATTCAGACGTATATATAACCAAAGATTAAGAAACAGCCAAATCTTGATGTTTCTATTCATAGGAGGAAACCCAGATGGGCCTACTTACAATACTAGCTTCCAAATGAAAGAACATGTGCCCCCAGAGGATATTATTGGGTTCCTGTCTAGCTAGAAGATATTCAGAGAAAACTCACCCCTTTACCTGCCCTAGGGAAATTGGAAAATCAATGTTTGAGCCATTTAACCAAGAGTAATTCATGCTGGAAATTTTGCTTAAGGTATTCTTTTAAAGGCCCTTCTGTCTTTATTATGACATTAAGGCTGCTGAGTCTGCCCAAGCACATGAGGCTGCAAAGAATATTTCTTTTTATTCAGACCTTGTATTCTCTGCTTATTGAAAGGATTCTTGGCACATAGTTGGCAATTGCTATCTAGGTTTTCTGCATAACATAAGTTTTTTTGAAACGAAGCTTTAAACTCAATAGACATCAGACTCCAATGAAAATACATGTGGCCTAACATGAGCAGAAATAAACACAATTCGAATCAATTTAACTGTTGACAAAAGCATGTGATTTCATTGCTTGGGGCCAAAGTTTTAAAAGTGGACTCTGATTTTTTTTGCAGGAACACCCCTCATTTACGTGTGCAAATAGGGTAATTAAGTGTCCGATTACCAGATTTGCATTGGCAAATGAGGCCTTTGTGTAGGTAAAATTCTCCATAGTTGGGACCAGCTGAAAGTTAAGTCTTTTGTTTTCGAATCAATGCCCCACCAATAACGTGGGCATGATCAAGTTCTCGTCTTATTTCAAGCTGTGGCTGTGGCTGAAGACTTCCCTGGTGATTCAGTGAAGCAGGGAAGCCAAAATTATGATCTGTGTTTTCTTCCTGACTGTCTACTCTGAAAAATAAGTAAGCATTTCAAGTACTTTCAGAACATTTACTAACCTTTTGATTACTGAAGGTGAAATACCTGTCAATATTTTTATGAAGAGTGAGTCATACGTAACTAAGAAGTTGAAAGGTGATTTATAAGACAGCTTCATTCCCAGACCCTGGGATTTTGTATGACTGTTCACCTGACTGCCAACTATCAGGTAGTAAGCTGTTTTCTGGACTTGCTTAGTCCCAAAGTCCTATCTCATTACAATAATTACTGTATCTTTTCTGGGATTGCCTGTCCTTTCTGGGTTGCCCAGTCAAAATGGAGTAAATTTAATCCGATTGTCCTTCTTTTGATGAACAGTTAAAAACACCATATAGAATTTCCTGAAGAAGTTCTTTGAGAAATTTGAAAGATTAAATGTAGCAGACAGATTGAGGAAAGGAATCCGAAATAAAAGGACCACTGAACTGTTTCTCTTCTCTAGTATTTCTAGCTTTAGACACAGAAGACACAGGAAACCTGGAACTAAGCATTAGTGGCAGAAAGAATGCTAAGAGAAGTCCTTTCCTTTGGTCTAAAGGAGAGAGGACCCCTAAGAGTCAAGGAGAGAAGAGAAAATGCCATTCTATTGTTCTGTTATGTTTTCTACCGACCCAGCTCCCAAAAACTTCCATGGTGGTGATGTCAGATAGTGGTAATGACAATCACAATGGTGATCAGGCCCCTGAAATTCGTTCACAAGATGATAGCATTTATGTTGGACCAGAGACACTGGGTGAACACCTGCTGCTACTCCTCTCTCTGTGCTTTTGCTACTTGGTACAGAGTGTGGGGAGAGGTGACCTCCTAGTCTCCTCCTCTCAGCCTGCAGCTTCCCAGAGCTTGTAAGTTCCTGTTACTTTTTGTCTGGAGTTATTTCTCTGCTTCAATAACTACCCACAAGCTTTTATTTTTCCATTTCATGTCTGAGACTAAATGTCATCCTTAATAAAGCATGTGGGTTTTTTGTTTGTTTGTTTGTTTCTACAAACAGCTTTACCCTGCTGCGTTGTAAGGCTCTATTACAAGCACTTTATTTACTTATTTTCTTACTTGTTTAATTTTTTTTGAGACAAGTCTCATTCTGCAGTTCAGGTTGGTCTTAAACTCACTAGGTACCCCAGGCTGTCATTGAGTTCGATGGCAGTTCTCCTGCCTCAGCCTTGTAGGAGCTTGGATTACAGGTATGAGTCATGACATCTAGCTTATGTAGTGCTGAAAAATTGAACTCACAACTTTCTGCTTGCTAGGCATCTGCTCTGACTGTTGAACCACACTCATGGCAGCACAAGCACTTTCAATTATCTCTTGTTTATGGACCGCTATCTGCATAATGGGATTCATTCTCACCTTCCAGAGCTTAGGCGCTTTTGACAAATTTTTGAATAAATTTTCAATTATCTTCAAAATAAAATTTCTCAGGAAATATTAAATCACATGCATTGATACATCAATTAAGCATTGCAAATGCATAGAAATGAGATTGTCAGAATATTTTATCATGGATTCTACTGATAGATTCATAGTTCTCATTTAAAATCATGTCTCTGTGAATGAAATTTTGCAGATATTCAATAATAAAATGTATGAGAGTTTAACAGATACTACTCTGTGCTCCTGACTTTATTATTTATTTGAATGGAAAGCAGAATGAAAAAATGAAATGTGTTCCTGCATTCAAACAGTATGTATTCTGGCTGGTGTTATAGATATAACCCTAATAATGTCTTCAATAATTGAAATGCACAAAAATATGAATAAGGCAGACAGGTCAGAATTCTGAGCTTTAATTTATTATTAAGAGCTATAATTTACCTTTTGCTATAAATGTTGCCTTGGTCTAAGCTAATTGGTTGGTCGAAGTCTGATATTCAAAAGAATAAGTACCAGCGTTAGTCTCAGAAGCCTTATGACTGAAGTGACAGTAGTAAAGCAGCATAAAGTTAGTATTTAAAAGAATTCCAGCTGGCCTGGTGGCATGGGAATGTAATGCCAGCTTTCAGAGAGACTGAGGCAGGAGAATTTCGAGTTCAAGTCCAGCCTGGATGACTTAGAAACTTAGTGAGACTTAGATCCCCAATACCACAAAAAGGAAAAAAAAAGAAAAAGTGTTTTAGCCAGGTCTTCCAACAATCTTCTTAGAGAGCTTCACATATGTGTCAATGTCCTGTTTTGAAAGTAGGGAATGGCTCAATCTGAGGAGAGAACATGGGTCATAGTTTTATCTTGTATTTTAGAACTTTGGTTCTCAAAAGTTGCTGAACATTGAAATCCTTGCATGATTCCTGTGTGCAGCCAAAGCTGTGAGCCAACAGTTTGGAGACAGCCTTCTAAAACTTTAACACTCATCAGATGATCTGGGAAGCTTGTTAAAATTCAGATTCTTTAATGGTAGCTATGGGGTAAGGCCAGATGATGCCAATGGACTAGCTCCGTGGAACATACTCTGAGTCACAAGAGCTGTGATTTGGAGTGCACACATGCACACACGTGTGTACATGAGTTTATGTGTACATATACATGTGTGTACATGAGTGCCTGTACATATTCCTAAGGTGGCTCTTGGGCTTTCTGAAAGCAAAACATGTCTGCTTTTGGGACATAATGGCATATTCAATCTGATGTGAGTTTCCCTCTTGTTTGTAGAGGACCTCTGATGAACTCTTGTGTATGGGGACCCCAGCTCCCCACGGACTCACACACCACAGAACCCACTTAGACCAGTTCTCATAGGCAGTTCTCTGTGCCTTTAGCTCCAGCTTCTGCTCAGATGTGCGCTGCGGCTGGCTCCGGAGAGGCTGCACTGATAATGGCATCTGAGGGCGTTCAATTAGCACATTTCAGGTTTCTCTGGTCATAGACACCTCATAATTTCTTCACTAATGCAGTTGGATCCTTTTCTTTTTCCAAATCATTAGGCATCCCTTCCATGTTACTTTTCACTTTCCAGCCTGTAGTGGATAAAAATTCTATTTTAATACCATCTCAACACATCTCTGTGCTAGGGTAATTTAGGGAGAAACCAGGTGTTAACATTTTTTTTTAAAGAAGAGTTTCATTTTTTTTTTTCTGAATCCTACTTAGACATTGATTCTGCCTTCTGTCTTAACTTGAATCAGAATAGGAAACCTTGGTGGTAATTAAATTGGTAGGGTGAAGGATGAGGGTAGAGCAGGAAGAGGAGTCTCAGAGGTGGGGGCTGTGGGAGGCTGGAACCAAAAAGAGAAAGTTCTTCCAGGTCATGCCTGCAACAAGGGAGATAAAAACTGCTCTCTCTGCTTTCTCTTAGAGAGGTGGGACAGGTACAATTCTTTGTTTTCTTCAAATTTCTGACATTTTAGTAGGGGATGCTCTGAAGCAAAGGTGAGATCTGATCTGGTATCATCTGGTGAGTAGGAGGTGAGGAGGAAGGTTGTTAAACTTTCAGGGGCATAAAAATCTTTTAGAGAATCTTGTTTAAAATGCAAACTATACACTATTCAGCCATAACAAATGAAGTCCTGTCATTTGCAAAAATATAGATGGAACTGGAAGAAATCATAAACAAAGTAAACCAGACACAGAAAGACAAATATTACTTATTCTCACTCATGTGGTAGCTAAAAAGTTTGTTCTCATAGAAGCAGAGAGTGGAATGGTGGCTACAGGAGTGTACAAAGGATAAGTAGAGATGGGCCTGGGGACCAGATGGGCATGTTAAAGCCCAACTAGGGCAACTTAGCAACCTAGTGAGACCCTAATCACAAAAACAAAAATAATAATAAAAAATACAGACTGAGGATGTAGCTCAGTGTGGAAGCCATGGACTTGATCCTCAGTATCAAATATAAATAAATGAATAAGTATATAAATGAAAATAATAAATAAATATAAATAAAATAATACATAAGTGAGAGGGGAGGTACAGAAGTGTTATTTAATGAGTACAAAAATGCAGTTACATAAAAAGATTAAGCTCTGGCATTCCATAGCACAGCAGAATAGCAGAATAGCTGCAGTTCATAACAATAATTTATTGTATGATTTAAATTTAGTTGGCAGTCTTTTGAATACTGGCAGCACCAAGAAATGATAAATGTTTGAAATAATGGATATAATAACTGCCTATATTTATTGTATACAACATTTATCAATATGTCACATTATACCTTGTAAATTAGTGTAATTATTATATTGTACAGTTATTTTATTAGTAGAATACAAAAAAAATTAAAGGGCAGATTCTGGTTATATCTGACCAGAGTCTGAATTTATACATTTTTAAGCAGTCTCTGCAATGCAACCTCATGACAGGGGACTCTGTTGGTGTGCATCTGGGGTCTTGGGTGTCAGTGTGGACTTGTCATTCGAGTCACCTGGAAGCCTCTAAAGCTTCTAGTGCTCTGCCTGTACCATAGACCTATTATTAAATTAGAAGCCTAATTGCATTAGGAAATTTTGAAAGCCTCTTGAGTGATTCCAGTAGGTGGTTACCTGGGATGAGGAGGAAAGGAAGGAATGTGTGAACCCATTTTCATAATATGGGCTCAAAACCGGTAGTATCAATGTAACACAAGCTGTTGGAAATGTGAATTTAGTCTCTGCCTCCAACCTTGTAATTGCATATTCAGATATGAACTCACAAATGGATTGAACCAGTGATAAATACAATTCCCAGATGATCCAGTCATTTCTCCAAAACCCCACATCTGAGTAGACAAGACTTTCGGGGACACTTTAGATCTAAACTAGGTATGCCCAACCTGCAATCCACCTTTCTATTACCCTTTATATTTTCATTTTATAATGGGAAAAAATAAAAGTTGTAGTACATATATGTATGTTAACTACAATATATATTTTATATACAGCTCAATACAGCCTTGTGCTCTGCCTGTTCATCTCTCTCTTCCCCCAACCCCTGGTGTCCACTGATCTTTTATTGGATTCATTGTTTTGTCTTTTGTGAAACAAAAACTTTTTGCAAGATGTTATGTACTTCCAGCCACACAGCAGGCAGTGTTTTCACATTAGCCTCCTTCACGTAGCAAAGTCTTTGAATTTTACTCTGGTTTGATAGCTCATTTCTTTTCACTTGCTGAGTAATATAGATATTTTCATTCTATACATACTTCAATTTGTTTGGACATCCTCCTATTGAAGGACATCTTGTTGTCTTCCAAGTTTTAGCAGTTACAAATAAAGCTGCTCTAAACAACTCTGTGTAAGTTTCTTTGTAGACAGAAATTTTAAATAATGTAGGTAAGATATCAAGGAGCTAGATCATATGTTAATAGTAAGGATATGTTCAGTTTTGGAAGAAACTGCTAAACCATCTTCCAGCGTGATAGAACCATTTTGCCTTCTTACCAACTTTGAATGAGCCTTCCCATCGCTTCACATCTTCATCAGTACTTAGTGCTGTTAGCGTTTTAAAATTTTGCCACTCTAATCGGTGTGTACTAAACCCCTTAATAACATAAGATGTGAGTATCTTTCTTGTTCTTATTTGCTGTGTATATTCTATAATTTTAACACAGATGTAGATTTATGTATTTACCACAATTAAGCCAAAGAATAATTTTCTTACCCAATGGAATGGTCCTCAACTACTAAGTGACAGGAATTGAAGTGTAAATGCTGAAGCCTCCTGTCTTAGTTACTTTCTGATTGCTAGGACAAAATACCCAACATCCACAATTTGAAAAATGGATATTAGCCATTTAAGGGAGGAAGGACTTATTTATGTCACAGGTTCAAAAAGTTTCACGCCGTGCATTCATAGGCAGCTGGCAACAGTGGAAGCGCATGGCAGAGGCTGGAGAGCTTCTTACAGATTCGCAGACATAGTTGAGTGAAGCAGAGGCTAAATGAAGCCAGGAGACTCAGGCAAGGCCAGAGCTTTCCCAGGAAGAAGCTGCCACAATATTTCATCATCCTTCTTCTACTTGGTTGAAGCTTCCAATTGGGTCCCACCCCCCAAAACACAAGGCAAGCACGACTGCCTCACTTCTGGCCCACAAGTTAACAATACACACCTGAAAGCTCTGTCCTGGCCCCACTCCCCCTCGCCCCCAAACTCAACAAATTGACATAATCCTTCCAATTCAAGACCCAAGCATCAGCTCCTTCCAGCCAAACCCTACTTCCCAATAACACGCTTTTCCATAGTTACCCCACTACATATAAAGACGTGAGGCTATTGGAGGATACTCCAGATCCAAACCGTAGCAACTCCTTAGCTTCCCCAGAGTTTCTCCATAGGATGAAGGCCCAGCTTCCCATATAGCCATTTGGCCCAAAATGAACCATTCAGTGCTGCCTTTCTTCCCTTTCTTGCTTTCTAGGTGTTTCCCGTCTCTCCCAAATAAACTACTTCTACTTGAACCCTTGCTTGCTTTGGAGGAACCCAAGTTAGAACAGACAGAGTTCAACACGACTTAGAATCCGAGAGGGTTTGGCTACTCATGACAAGGAAGAGGAAAGCCATGCTTCTTGGCCCAGGGCAGTGTTAAAGAGAAGAAAGGAGAAAAAGATAAAGAAAGAAGGGCAGACATCAGAATTCCTATTTCTCTTACTCTTGTTCCTACACTTAAAGTGAGAGAGGGCAACAGAAATAATCCAGCCAGAACTAAGAGACCCACAAAGCATCAAGTTTAGTAATCTATTTCCTTCGACACAGCTAAGCTCTTACAAAGAACCCAGTGTTCATCTCTGCACACTGGTCTCATGGAGTGCAAATGAAAATACATCATTCTCAAATATGCCCTGAGAGAAATGAGCCTAAGGAAGTGGGCTTGCTCTCCTGGCCTGAACCTGGCTTGAAGGGTGAAGATATTCCTATAAATCCTCTTTGGCAATACAGAAAATGAAGACAGAAGGTGCAGAGGCATATGCTTTGGGTTGGAGCCTGAAATGTGTGAAGGTTTCATAAACAAAGTCAACAGGCCAGGGCCACAGTTTCTAGCAGAGAACAGCAGGAGGCTCCAACTGGCGAAGTAGGACCGGATAGCTCTCCAGTCCGTGCAGTTGATCGTACCAGCCATCTCAGAGTAGGACCTGCAGGAACATAGGACTTTACCACAATACTCTTGAGTTTCCTTTCTCCAGTGGTACTAAGCATAGGAGTTTTAGGCAGCACGTTTAAGAGGACCAAAGACAAGGAGAGGGAATCTAACAGACTGAGAGACACAGGAGAGAACTTGTGAAATCTGAAAGACAGTAAGAGACATAGTTTAGCAAACCACACTTATAAACATGTTTTTTCATTGGAAATTATGAAGACAAATTGGTCAACATTAAGTAAACATGAAATGTCTGTGTATGTATGAAGAGCAGTGTGAGTAATTTACAATCTACGTATAAATTTCAGGTAATGAGCATAAAGTACCAACCAAGAACTGGACCATGGTAATTGACCAGAAACCAGTGGCTATATGTAGTCACTAACACCATACCTGATGATCACAATGGCCTTTGTTGTGAAAGAAATTTCTAGTAGCTAGTATTGAGGGAACAGTAGAACTGATAGTCACATTGTCATTTTTTCTTTTTTGAGAAAATTCAGTCCTAGAGCAGTGTAGGGCTCAGGATTCTAAACAATGCTCTTTCAGTTGGATGGAGCCCTAGACTAGCTCTGGGACACTGGTTAATAAAAAATGTGAAGCAAATCTGATTACGTCTAGCAGTTTGATTTGATTAGCTAATATTGAAGAATTGGTGCCAGAACTAACCTGAATTGAAGAGTTTTGTTAGATCTCACTTATACTACATAGTTGATATTCAGAGTAACGAAGCCCGGCTAAGCCACAAAGAAGACTGAACTCAAATACCATTTGCATGCTATTTCTTCAACTCCTTTTCAATTCAACACTACTAGAGGCAAAAAAAAAAAAAAAAACAACAACAAAGGCCATAATATGCAGTTGGAAGGTTTCTGCCCAGTTTCTTGCCTTCTTCCTGCTACTAAAAGCAGATTAGAAAGGCATTATTTTGACATATGTGGTGTACAGTCACCTTGTCTATTAGATTCAGAGCAAATGAATACTAAAGAAAGGGTGGGCTTGAGGAGAAATTTGCATAGACATTTCCATTAGGGTTAAAGAAATTTAAATCCACATTACCCTGGACCAGAGAATAATGAATGTACCATTATGGACAAGGCTTAGCATGTGTTGCTGCTGCATTTGGCAAGTTCAAGTCTTGCTCTGGGTGTAATATTTTGTGACTCATTTTTCCTCAAGCATAGAGTAATAGGCTTTAACTTTGCTAAGCTTTTCTGCCGGCCCTTCACCCCCTGCTGTTCCTTTATATTGAACTTGTAAGCAGGACGCTCTGTCCAGCTCACCCAGATTACCACTGCAATACAGCCCCGCTGAGGGACTGGTGTCAGGATAAGTGTTAGGGAGGGAGCTCCCCATCTTGGCATGCTGTTCTCATCTTATTAAATTCAGCTTTGTGGAAGCAGGGAGCCTGCCTCTCAGTCACACTGGCTTCAGCGTGATCCAACTGCTACTGTCAGACAATATGAAAATAGGAACCACCACAGCTAATGGCAGGTGCTGCTTCACAGCTGAAAAAAAGAAGTCTGAGGGGTTTTGATTATGATGATGATTTCATGAGCCTGTGTGAGTGTGTGTTATTTTACTCCCAGAGACATTTCAGTGGGTTGATGGCCTGATTCAGAGAGCCCAGTGCTTTTGGAAAATGAAACAAGTTTGCACGCTTAGGGTAGCCATTGGTACGTCTGGGGATCCAAGGTAGAAGGCTGCTTTTATTTCCAGGTTTTTGCTATGGGTCCCAGAGGAGCATTCTTAAATTCCTGAGAATCAAGCATGTCCTGGAAATCTTCTGTGTCATATAATTTAAGGTTATCCTGGTTTATCCAGTAACAGAGGCTCTGAGTGAAAACATTGAACAAAGTAAAAAATCTACATCTGAAAATAAATTATTGTGTGGATATGAACATTTCATTCTTCACGTCAATTTTCTGTCTTGATGTGTCTTACAGATATATATTTGAGGATAATTGATAACTAGCCAACATTCAGAGACTTAAAATGATAGCCATCTGATGATGCTCCACATTGCAGTCTGAGGAAGGGTGTTGGGATAGAGTTAGCTGAGGCCACCACGAGGACTGAGCCCAGAGCACAGGTTGCAGTGTTCCTTTCGTGACTTGTAAGGAGGCCCTATTGAGCACTGCTTCGGGGGGTCTCACATTGGATCTCTTGCAGCTGCAGTAAGATTGCGAATGAGGCTTCAATAGCCAAGATTCTTCTCCACAAAGTGTGATTGACATCTTTGCAAAGATGCCCAAGCCTGGAACCTCAGCTTGCAGGCAAAGTTGAGAGTCGTATCTCCTCTCTGTCTCTTTTTCTATCTGTATTCAAAGGTTCTGTACATATGGTAGCTCCACATAGTCTTTCTAGCAAAGTAGTTGGACACCTTACTCTACAACTCAAGTAGCTAAACCTCTTACACAAGCTTAGGTCTTAGAACTGTTCTACTCTTGTTGTTTCTGCATTCTATTAATCAGAGGAATTCTCTGGCGCAACTGAGACTCACTCTTGAAAGGGAAGACACATGGACAGAAAGAATAAGAGACATGGCTCACTAGGTGCTGTTTGGAGACCTGCTGACATATGTTATATATTGTGGTTTTAGGTCACCAAAAATC
Source organism: Ctenodactylus gundi (assembly GCA_004027205.1). Taxonomy (NCBI): domain Eukaryota; kingdom Metazoa; phylum Chordata; class Mammalia; order Rodentia; family Ctenodactylidae; genus Ctenodactylus; species Ctenodactylus gundi. Next base: position 18,793 of record PVKB01002429.1, on the reverse strand, counting down.
TACTGATGTTATCAATCTTACAGGATACCCTGTCTTAGGTAGTTTACTTAATTAATTTTGCAGTAATGTGGATCCATCCTAGGACGGAACTCTGGGAAGAGGTCATGACTGGCTTTTCATGAAGCTATTCCTGGTTCCCAAGAGGCCAGGGAATTGAACAGTAGAACAGAGTATTCAGGGAGGCCAAGAGGTTAGAGAGCAAAGTGTCTCCGCAAAGCTTACTGCTGCTGCTACCCAGGAGATCTGTGGGCTGGGACCACTTTGTTTCCCTCCAGGTGGAAAGCTGCCATTGATCAACCAGCCTAGGGCCCCAAAAAGAACTACACACACACACACAGCAAGCTGTTTGTCTCAATTCCATTTATGCTACTATTGCAGAATATTAGACTGAGTAATTTATATAAAAAAAGAGAGTTTATTTCTCACGGTTCTGGATGCTGGGAAGTCTAAGATCAAGTTATCATGATATTTTGAGTGAGGACTCTTCTACTGTATCCACAGTGGCAGAAGGCTGAAAGTCAAAAAAGGGTAAATACTATGTTTTCACGTGACAGAAGAGAGGAAGTGAATGAAGCCAGAACATCTCTTCAGGTTTTTTAATCTATAAAAATAATAGGTTACTATATGCCATCCTTCCACGATTTCTTTTTGAATAATATTTTGTTTCTAGGTTCAGTTGAACACTAGTATTGTGCATATTGTATTTATCCTTCCTTCTACTCAGGGCATATTAGTGTTGTTTGCAACTTTGTTCTACCAAAGGCACTATTGGTCAGTTTTCTCATCTTTGGGCAGAATATCTGAAGATTCCAGCTTCGAGAAGGAGAGGATTACTTGGCTCTTATTGGTTTTCGTCTCTGGTTGGCTGGCTCTAGGACAGCAACTTCATGGCAGAAGGGTGTGATGGAACAAAGCTACTCTGTTTGTGGCATCTGGGAAGAATAGCACAGGGCAAGACCACCAATGAGATGTGTCCACCAGTACCTACCACCAGTGACCCACCTCCAAATGGCTCTACCTGCCAAGAGCACACACATCCCTCCTAGTGACCCCAAGATCAATCAGTGTTTCAAGATTCTCTTAACCTAGTCAAATTGATAATTATGATTATCTGGCATGCTGTAGTACAGTAAGCATTCTTGCACAAGTCAAAATTCTTTAACACATGGATGTGTGGAAAGTTTTTTAAACACAGGGTTTTTTTAAAGTGTGGCACAGGATACCTAAAGTTTTATGAAACCCAATCAGGAGGTGCGTAAGATTAAAATAATTTTCATTGGCGTCCTAAGGCATGATTGAGTTTTTATTCTTTCTCATAAACGCACAATGGAATTTTCTAGAGGGAGCATGATTTGATAGCTCAACAGACTGAATGTTTAAGCAACTAGAAGAACCCAGACATCTTCTATTAAATTGTACATTAAAGATATTTGCAAAAATGCAAAATTCTACAGTGCCAGTATTCAAGCAGATTTTTCAATTTTGGGAAACAGTTTTGTTACATATTTAGGCTAACAACAGTAATGTTTATAAAAATTAAGTTTACTGCTATTTCTTTTTAAATAAAAAATATTATTGAAATCAGCTTTAATTTCTAATTTAAGAAATATTAATATTAACTTACATAAACAAAAGCCTTTAAGTTTTCACTGGTTATTCAGGATATAAAGAGTCCCAAGACCAAAAGGTTTGGAAATCTTTGTATATTTTCATACTGGTGTGTACATATGTGTGGTAAAGCTTTAATTTCTCTTAAATAATTAGATGTAACTTGAATGTTTGGGTTAAGGATAGACACATGTTTATTTTTAAGGAAACTGCAGTACAGTTTTGCACAATTTTTATTTAATTTAATATTCTCTCCATCTATTTATGAGAGCCGCAGTAGTTCTGCATTTAAGTCAAATTTGCTTTTGAAATTAGTCTTTTTAGTCAATGACTGAATTTATTTATTTTGTTAAAATATGTGTGTGTGTGTGTGTGTGTGTGTGTGACACATAACATTTAACCTGAACTTGTGTGTTTTATGCAAATATGTGTTGTGTCGAAATTATAAACCTTTCCCCTTCTCCTTTTGACCCTCCCACACCCTCCCCTTCCCCACTGTCGCTATCTCCCATTTGGTTCTATAAAATGACTGTACTCAGGAAGTTCATTATGGTTTTGAGTGATACCATTTTAAAGGCATTTCCCTCTGGGTTAAATCCCGAAATAGTTTGTTTAAATGCAAAAACCTCAGGGACAGTGGAAAGTGTTATAGACCCATTGACCCTGGGCATTTGTCATAATTCAGAATTATTTATAAGGTTTTTTCTCCTAAATAGCAAATAATAAGGATAAAGATAATAACACAATTGACTCGATGTGACATGTTGGCCAGAGAGGAAATATGGACTAGAAAACATAGTAGCATCCTGTCATATCCCAGTCAGTACAGGCCACATCCTCTCTTTGTTCCTAGAAAACTTCCCCCATGATATGTAGTTACATTTCCCCCATGCTGATTGGATAACAAGAATATAGTGGAGGTCCCTGGAGCCTTAGGACACAAAACAAGTATAAGGTCGAAGAAGCCTGGCCCCAATTTCCACACTGAGAATTTCTGAGTGATAAGTAACCTCAAATTATGTTACTTCAGTGCACCATTGGCATGTACAGTAGCTGCCCTACTTTGGCTAACCTGACAGGTGCTATCCTTTATAACTTATAGAACTGCTGGGACTTAACCCTATTCTCTCTTGAGGGATAAGTGAAATGTTTGTTGAACTAACGGCCAAGAAATAAGCAAGTAATTGATTGGGAAATAAAAGCCATAAGTTGAGGAGAGGAGGTGAAAGGAAAAATGTTTTCTTTCTTTATAATATGGTTCAGGCCTGGCCCATGCCAGAGGAAACAGCTTTATTTTCTTCCCCGTTGTGCTTCAAAATCATCTGCCTTCTCATGGGCCTGTTACGAGCTGACAATGCTGGAAAAGGTGACATCCAAAAGCTATTATTAGCAATCTGTTATTTTTCTATTTCATTCAAATGTATTTCCCTTAAAAGTTCATATTGCTATAAACAGTAGCACCTGATTTAAAAAAAAATCATAACCAAACTGAAAAAAAACAATAACTATGTTTTAAAAATATTTCGTAGACTTCAGTTGAATCTGAGAATGGTTGCCTCTAGCTGTGTAAACATTGAAGATAAAATGAATTTTGAAAAGTGCTGTGCAGTCTAACCCTGCTTGTTCACTGGTTCTCACCTCCTTAATAATCCACAAACTCAATACTTCTCACAGAAACCCCAGCAGTCTCACCCCACTTCTCCACCAAGGTTTCATAGCCAAGAGCTGTAATGAGGTCTCCTGCAAGAGCAACGCCCATTGTGCTTACCAAATATGCTATGGTATCTTTACTGCGTGAGTCTTGTCAACAGTGCGTGTCTCTCTGGGCACAGTTTACAGGGAGAGTCAGTAAACTTACACCATTTTTTTTTCAATTAATCTGCTCTCTCAAGAAATGTGCTAATCTGTACTGGGCCTCCTTGTCATTGGTGTGAATTATCTGATTTTTACTGTTTCCAAAGCATTTTGCATATTCATAAAATGCTGCCATTCAAATGTAAGATAAGATCCTGGGTTAGAAGATGAAGTGACAGCTTTGAAGTCAAAAGCAATTCATTTTTTAGACAAATCAATTAAAATGAGAGTAGAATCTTTAGCCTGGTTCTTATTAAATTTTATCTCATTGCATTGAAGTCAGGGTAATATAGAGTATGGACTGATGATTATGCTAGATTCTTTATGAAACAAAAAATATTCTGGTTCATCTAAATAGCAGTAAGTTAGTGTATAAAAATAAAAGTTTGTCAAACTTGAAGAAAGCTCAATCAATATGAAAAGTCAAACTTACAAAAGATTTCAATTTTAGGTATTTAGTGCATTATAAATGAATTATTTGCTTTGCAAGGTCTTTGACCAAAGAGACTGAGAGATTAGCTTAAAGCATAGGTCAGAAGTGTTTAAATTAAAAAACAACAACAATAACCCAGAATTTGTGAGTATTGTGGGCCAGATTGGAGTCCATCATAATTATTCAACCCCACTTTTGCCCTGCACTACAGTCTTGCTGTGTGTTCCCATAAAATTTCTTTTGTAGATACTAAATTTGAATTTTACATCATTTTATTGTGTCATCAAGTAAGTCTTATTTTGATTTTCTTTCCCCAACCATTAAAAATATAAAACATGTTTCGTTTCTGGATTATAGGGGATCAGAGATTTGGCTAAATTTGGCCCATGCGATGTAATTTTCTGATCCTAAATTTAAAGTCTTATGAATGAGCTTCCGCTGGTAATCAAAATGAACATGGAAGTTGCAGTTAAGGATTTTGTATTAACTGTTGCAAGGAGATTTGGCAGTTTGGTATAAACAGAGAAAACAGGCAAAGGGATTCTGAGACAAACCCACAGGGAGCTGTCTTGACTAAGCCTGGAGGAAAACCACCCCCACCTAACCTGTTTCACTCAAATCTTTGTCTTTCCTTCTTATCTGCTCAAGACTTATGCTGAGAATTCACAGAATTTTGAATGGTGTCCCCCTCATCATTTCCTAAATTACCTATATGCTGAAGACAATATAATTTAGAGTCATAAATTATTCAGAACAGGAAGACAGATTCTAGGTCTACACCCAACACACACAAGATTCTCACTCAGCAGTTGTGGAATGGAACCTTGGAATCTGTTATCAACCTTCCTAGAATATTTTCACAGGAGTCCAACAGTTGGTGGGTAAGGCGCTGTTTACTGTTTTCTAGTCTTGGTTTTTTGTCTTCTCTTGGGTCATTTTCCTACGGCTGCTGCCTATCATTTGGTCTAAGGACTCAGGTGTGTCTAAGTTTGGGCTTATTTTGAGAAACTGTTCATGGAACAGAAAGCAGCTCTGTGAGCCCTTATTTCCTACTGCAGTCAAAATAATCTTTTCAAAACACGACTCTGTCCATGTCGATGTTCTTCTAAACCTTTCATTGACTTCCTATGCATCTGGGATGCAGGGAAAATTCTTGCACCCAAGTCGGCCTAGTCTCATCCTGCCTTCTCCTGAATCCTTATCCCACACATTTTCAACTTGGCTTTCCACGTCTTAGCTACATTGCAAGCCTTGCAGCCTCAGTTCCTCTTTATATGTCTTCCTACCACAGCACCTTTGCACTTGCAGTTTCCTTGGCTGATTCCACTTTGCATCTTTCTTTTCTTGGTTGAAGTCTTCACAAGCTTCATGCTTCACTTCAAGTGAAATTTCCTTAGGGTGGCTCTCTCTGTTCTCATTTATTGTGAAGTTTTCATAATCCAGGTGGCAGTTCTCCCTGGGGAAATTTTACACTTGTTTTTGTAATTACTTGACAAAATCCTGTCTCTTCCACCAGATTCTGAGTTCTACGAAAACAAAGTTCAAGGTAATTGGTGGCTGACACTTGTATCTTCTAAACCCAGCATCTTGCAGGCTTTCATTGGTGGATGAATGAATATATGAGTGAATGTGAGACCACTGTGTGTTACTATCTATTCTTCAAGCAATTGTGAAGAAATGAAAAAGTGTTTTT
>PVKB01002429.1:0-13105 GCA_004027205.1 Ctenodactylus gundi | reverse complement strand
CAAATAAACCAGAAACAAAAGGTTAAATATCATATGGTTTCTCATCTGTGAGAAACATAAAACTCAAAGCATAAAACAACAACAAAAAAAAGATGCAAGGAAACAGGGAAGTCTTTACAGAGATGGGAAGGAGATACGAGGAGTGGACAGTGGAGAGGAAGGAGAGGGAAAGAGGAAACAACAATGACTATGTTGTGTCATGTATTTGTGCCAATTTCCTATGATGAATGTATTATCTTACACATGTACCAATATAATTACTTAAAAAGATGAAACAGTAAGCTGAATTGAGAGGGTGGGAGGATGGGGAAATGAAGCATGTGGCAAGGCAAATCAGAAAGAAATTGTGAGATCCAGGTGTTGCACAGGTGGGTGGTCACAGGTGGTCACTGGGGAATTTTTCCAATTTTTCTGTATGTTTGAAGATATTGATAAAAATGGAGAAAAAGGAGAATTTCTTGAGAATGAGGATTATAATAAAGTTATTGTACAAAAAAAAACTAAAGAAAAATGAAATCAGGTAGCCCAAGGTTGACATGCCAGATTTTTTTTTTTTTTTTTTGATAGGAAATGTTGATTTACAAGTATGGTTTTTCCCCCGAGAGTTTAATGTTTAGACTCACTCAACAAACCTGTATTTAGGGCTGTCAAGTGATAACATGATCTGATGTCCTCATCATTAACTTCCTAAAGGTAGATGCTAATCGTTTATGATACACAAGCTATTTGAATGTGTTCTAAAAGCATGTTTTCCTTTTCCTTTCATTTATTAGTGTCAGTAAGCTTCCCATGATTCCTATGGAAAAGCAATCTGTTTCTTTGAAACACTTGACTTTGAATATCTCCTCACAAAAAAGTATATTTAAGAATAATATGTGCGTCAACTTTTATTTTTTTATCTTTCCTAAGGAAGGAACTACTTTCTTTTCCTGGCATTTGGGACAGAGAAGGTGTGCAGCAATGGTTACTGGATGCAGCACTGCAGGCTTATGCTGTTTGCTTGTGAATAGAAAACAATCCTCTAGTTGGGATTTAAACTTTCAATTTTGCAAACTCAGAGACACATGTGTGTCGAAAAAATCTATAATCTGCTCCATTTTGTCATTGTAGCCAGTGTAGTTTTTTTCCAAAATAATTCCCACTGGGAGGTACCTATGTTGCTTTCAAGAAATTTTATTTTATTTTATTTTTTAAGAAAGAAAGATGTATTTTGGTTCACTATTTCAGAGGGCTCAGTCCATGGTTCAATGGTTTTGTTGGTTGCGTTACTTTTATCCCTGTGACAAGTCAGACATGTCGTTGTGGAAAGCATGGCAGAGGAGAGTTGCTTACCCGATGGCATCCAGGAAACAGAGACACTCAGAATTGGCACACTGTCATTTCTACCGTACTGTGCTTACCAAAGCAAGCTATAGGCCATCCTACAATCACTAGGTGGGAATAGATGCTCCATCTCTTGGTAAGCAAGAGCAACAAAGTGGCCTCCAAGGGCCATTGTTACAAAAAAGGGTGCCTGTTTCTAGTTATTGTTGTCATCTACTTTATTCTATTTTCTATTAAAAAAAAAAGCTTCCATTACCAGTACAGTTTATCTATAGCAAATCAAAAACATTTCAAATTATTACAGTTTGTTATGTCATTCTTTGATGTCAATTAAAAATATTCATTTCTTCAGTAGCTTTTCCTTAATGTTGAGTAGCATTAATTTCCCTGTTAGCTCTTTTATCTTCAAAATTATGTATGATATTTTTGATAATTTGATAAATAGGTCTTTGAAAAGAAAAACTAGTTCAATGTATTACAACTTCTGGATACTTTGAAAGTCTTCCCTCTAATCAGGCCTGGTGGTGTAGGTCCATAATCCCAGCACTCTGGAAGACTGAGGGAAGGGAATGATGAGTTCAAGCCCAACCTGGGCAACTTAGTAACTCAGTGAGATTCTGTCTGAAAATAAAAATAAAAAATGGGAAAGGGGTTATAGGTGTAGCTCAGAGCAAAGGCCTTGTGTTCAATTTCAAGTACTAGGAATAAAAAAAAAAAGTCCTCATCTCTGAGATTAAATCATAGCTCTATCACTAATATGCTAAGTAGGGATAATAGTAATACTAGAATGCCTATAGCCTATCCTCGTGGGACACTATTCGAAGTGATTACATTTCATCTTTACAAGTACCCCTTGAGGTAGGTATTGTATTATCATTTCCATTTTATAGATGAAGAAACAGCAGCACAGAAAGGGAAAGCCAAATTCACAAGGCCAGAGACTGGCCAAAAAATATATTTGTCTTCGGACAGCCAAGTCACAAAGCCCACGCTTGCTAGTATTACTCAACGCTACCTCTTGGATGATGTGTACAAGTCCCCAAACCTCCTTGAATCCATGATTCTCTGTGAGCCAAGAGGTAATGACAACACCCACCCACAGCTGTGTATTCACGGGCGCTTCGTGGAGAAATGCAAATCACTATAAAAAGGCAAGACGTGTTGTTTGTTTTTAATTAACCTGACATAGTCATGTGCTTCAGTAAGAACTTGAGAAGTCCAAAGAATGCACAAAATGTTATATGGTTTCTATGTGCTATTTAAACAGATGCTGTCTGTTGAAATGCAAAGTTGTCCTATAGTGTTAATGAACTTGAAGTTTATATGAGTTTGAGTTTAGCTGTTCTGGTTTGAGGTTTCTTTTTTCCCATCAAATGTCCTCCACATAGTCCTTCTCTGAAGATGAAATGCTTGTTTTAGAAATGTGAGAGGGTAGAAGATTATAGTTCTCATTTAAGCTATGCACAAATTTCTTGTTTTGCTGAAAATTGTATGCCTAAATTCTTGTTCATTACCACTCCCAACAAATCTTTTCTCATTTATATGTCTTCATCATCATGAACCCAATTTACAGCACCAGGTGGGCTGTGTGTTATTTTTAGAGGAGTGTGGTATATACTGAAAAAGAATTTGCACATGAGGGAAAAATGGAAGAGACAATTGCTTTTGGGGACTGAGCAGATTAGTACATCATTGCATACTAACAAAGTGCTAATTGCTCCTTTTGACCATGGGCCCAGTTTACAAAGCTTTTGCACAAATGTGCTCTGTGCACTAAATTACAAAACTAACACTGCATTATTTCTCAGTACAGCTTGCAAATTCTTGTAGGGCAGTATGCATTAGCATTAATTACAGCAGAGAGTGAGAGAGGAAAGGGAGAGAGAAAGAGAGAAAGAAAGAATTAGCTACAGAGGAGAGATACAATTTCAAAGAACAGACTGGATGCTAACTACTCAAGTTACAAATGCTTCACTTGTTCTGAGAAGATACTAGTAAAAGCAAATAGCACCTATTCTCATGATCTACATTTGGAAAACACAGTTTCAAGTCTGTAATAATATGAAAATTGACATTTAGTAGCTAAAAGAAGAGCCAGTGATTGACCAAGCCATTACATGCTTTATCAAATGTGTGGCCAACTCTTGAAGGGACTGTTTATTTAACAATTCCAAATAAATATTTTTTCAAAGGAGCTAAGAGAATCTGCCAAGTGACAAGCGAGGGAGGTTTCACCTATGGAAAGCATGAAAAAATTGTGTACATCTCTCACCTTGTTTCTCCTTTGTAATGTTGGTATCTTTGAGAAAGTTTCTGAACATAATCACAGTATATAAAAATACCTTAAAACAAATAATTTCATTATTTAATAAACACTTATTGAACACCTGTGATGTGCTAAGCTCAAGAAGTGCAGTCACATTCTTTACCGTTAAGTCACTCAGAGTCCTTCCGGATGTCGTGTTAGTGACCCACAGGAGCATGATTGGACAAGTGTTTCTTTCGCTTAAAGAATGTACAAGAATGTTGCTATGGGACAAGAAGACAGAGTGACTGTTTCTGCCTGGCAGAATTAGCAGAAAATGTTTGCGTTGTACCTTGACAGGCATGTCTTCTGAAGTGTCTTACAAGTGGAAAGATAGGGTAGAGAGTGTGAAGAGCCTGTGGTACTCTGCAAAGCAGAGTTGAACTTGGACAGTGTCAAAGTGAGAGCAGAGAGGACAGAGAGAGAGCCCTTGCAGAGATACACTTGCAGGGATTGGTTGCCTAGTGGTCTAGGTGAGTGAGAGAATGTGACATCAGAATTCTGTGGGGGATTTATGCAGTAGGGAAGATAAGAGAAAAGGCAGAATGAAGAAAAAGGGAAACGAAGGTTAGGAGGCTGTACTCTGTTTCTGCCTGTTATCCCCTGGGATTTTTTTTTTTAATCATTCCTGTGCACACCAGCTGTTGATATTGGGAACAAACAGAAACTGACTCTCTTTGTCAAGGGCTGTTTCTGGAACATCTCTGCCTGTATGCAAAGAGAGAAGGGAGGGACTGGGAATTTACCAAGGAAGTCAAGGACCCTTGGCTCAGCCTTTAACCAGAGACTGATGCAGCAGTGAGATATTACCTCACCATCTTTACTCTGGATATGTGACCTCCATCCATGTTTCTCAGATTTTATCACGCTCATGAGTCACTTGGGGGAATCTTGTTAAAAGGCAGATTCCAACTCATTAAGAAGCACATCGGTAGGATCTGAGCTATCGCTCTAGTACTCTATTTTTCAATGATGTAAATGTGCTGGTCTGTGGGCCACACCATGAATTGTATGAATATGCTACTGTCTCCAAAGACCCCTGAGGGGTTGGATCAAAAAATGCTATCCCCTGTGGGACTTTGCTTCCCCTTCTAGCTTCCTTCATTCTTTGTCCTACTTCCACTTTCACCTGCTAGGTTTTTTATAAGAATACCTCCTAAGAAGTGACTTCCACTCGAGTGGGATACATCCCCACCTCTGCATCTGCATCAGGGGAATCCAAACCTAAAGACAGAGTCCGTACATTCGGTTTTGTACTTATTATGTTTGAGGTACGAAAGAAACACTAAGCACTCATGATTCTCTTTACCCAACTCTACCCTCTCCAAGAAGACAGTGTCCAGAGAGCACACAACATTAAGCAGCACTCTGTTTGTCCCTCTCTATTTGAAAAAACAAGTTTTCTTCATTGTATTTTAGTTTGAAATCTTGAAAAAATGTTTTGTCTCTTTGTGGGATATGAGGTGAAGTCCATCAGCCAGAATGCTAGCTCTCTGAATACACCCAAGCACTGATGGTGTGTATGTCACCCTTGAATCTTGCTCGAATGCAAGTTCCAATGCAAGGGATTGGCGCTCCTGTACTTCTAGTAAGCTCTTGGGTGGATTTATTGCTTGTGGTCTGCACATTATATGACCAAGTGTGAGAAGAAAGGGCCTAAAGCATGTTTCCTTTACTTTGAAGTTTAACTTTCAAGGAAATACACTGAGATGGAATAAGACACTGATAACTGTGGTAGAAGTAGCAATAGTAGTAGAGATAATTAACATTTACTTGTCCCTTTACCAAGTCATGATCCATAGTCTGTACTGGGCCTCGTTTAGTTGCTCTATATATGTCAACCAATTCATTTCTCACAGATCTGTGCAAGAGTCCATCCAAATGGTTAAAGTCCTCACACTAGTAATCACATCATCGCCCGTAGGAGGAGAGGACACTTGGGGCAAATAAACAGAGCCTGACACATCTGCATTTGGAAAGCAATGGAAGGAAACCGGAAATGGTGGGGTAGGAGGAGGCAGCAATGCAGGAGGTAGCAACCACGGGTTACTACCATGGGTGACCCCTCACCTACGGAAGTTTTTGGACAGATTTCAGAACTCAGTTCAATCCCACTTCATCCCACCCCTGTGACTCAGCTTTGGGCAGTTAAGTCTGAAAATGACAAGGGTGACTCAAGTATTGACATCTTTGTGAAAATGGGCAACACCTCCTCCCACCCTCAGATCTCTTTGTTTTCTTCCAAATGCAGTAAACCATATTTTTAAAAGGAAAGAAGAAAAAAAACCCACACACATTTTATAAAATACATACAGAAACTTTTGGATTAATCAAAACGAATCTTGCTTTGAATATAATTTATTCCTGCATTTAAAGAAAACTGAAATGTTTCAATTAGCAATTTGGATGAGAACTATATCACTATATTTCCTCATTTTCAGAAATCAAGAGCTAGGGTATTAACTGGCAGGTATTAGTTATAAGAAAATTTGCTTTTCTTTTAAATGAGGCTCTGTTTTATGAACAAGAAGTTTTCTTATGGCTCGAAAAAAGATATAGGCATATCTATTTCTATCTTACCAAATATCCAGAATCTTTGATTATGTATCACAATGTCCCTCTAAGGCACAGATTTAAAGACTATAGGTTGTTAGGATGGAGGAACTGGGGAGCAGAGCTCAGTGCTTAGAATGCTTGTCTGGCAAGCATAAAGCTCTGGGTTCAGTTCCTCAGTACCACTGAAGGTGGATATGGTGATCCATGCCTTCTAGCCTTTCAAAGGCTGAGGCAGGAGGGTTGCCATAAGTTTGAGGCTTGTCTAGGCTCCATAATGAGTTCAGGACCAACCTGGACCATAGAATGAGACCCTACCTTTTAAAAAAAAGGAAAAAAAAAAACAAGTTTATTAGAGTAGAGCAGGAACGAGCTGGCTATCTAATGGACAGCTTGTGCTATGTGAACTTGAATAATATAACAACTAATGATGATGATTCTGGACTTAACCTTATGTGTGAAACAACCATAAATCATAGCTACATTGAATCTACTTCTGAAAGTTTCTTCTGTAAATGTCTTATTTTGACCCCCTGAGGAAATGAAGATGATGGTAAACTCAGGGAGAAGGGACCGGACTCAAGCTCTGTTAATCATGCCTGTTCAGCAAATGCATAGAAACTGTAAGTGAGATTCTAACTGGAGAAAGAAACACAGAGCCAGAAGTTTTGTCACCTGTCAATAGGAAGGAAAATTATGAGGTTTAGAGAACTTCCCAAAAGGTGTTACAAGCATTGTAGGTAAAAGAATTAACAGGGCTCCTCTGTAACATAAGTTTGGGAAACACTAGATGTTATAGTTGGTTGTGGAAATTCACAGAGCACACAAGCATTCAAAAGGTTCAGATGAGACCTTGCTTCTTCTTTATTTTTGCTAAAAACAAGTTCTTAAAATTTTCTTATTTCTTCTTGTCCCTTAAAACTTGTTTAATTTTTAAAACACCAGCTGACATTTCATTAGAACTAGTGGAACTCATTTCAGGAAACAAAGAATTTTTTTTCAAAGACATTTGGTTTCAGGAAGGAGTGCCATGAAATTACAGTAGGCCAAGATGCCCACTCAAGAGAATCAGCAAAGTCATGCTTTATGAAGAAACACAGAACACCTGAGCAGGTTTTTTTTTTTTTTTTCCTGTACTGGAGATTGAAACCAGGCTTTTACTCTATACTACATCCTCAGTCCCTTTTTGTGTTTGTTATTTTGAGAGAAACTCACTAAGATGCCCAGAGTGGGCTTGAATTTGCAATACTCCTGCCTCAGTCTCCCCAAGTGCTGGATAGGCAAGCTGAAAGAGTCAAGTGTGAATTGAAAAAGTACTAACAACTTGTGTTTTGTCAAGGAATTAAGCCAAATGACTTTACTTAATAAATAAATGATGCTGACCTAAGTCATTTTTTTGTTTTGTTTTTTTGGATCTTGGTATGAAGGAGATTGTGGTGGTGAGAGGGTGTAGCTTCACCGTCAGTTGCCTGGTAAATAAAGTGTTCATTCTCATTTTAATAAAATTATTAAAATTGTAGTCTTACCAAGATCATAGGAATAGAAAAAAGTCTATTTGAAGTGCTCAGCTTGAATCCTTCAACAGTTTCACCAGGGAAACCCAGGTCCTCTGGCGTCCAGACACGGTTGTGCTGTGTACAGAGACAGCCTAAATTCAGAGAGAAACTGACTAAAATTTTTAGGAAAAAGTACAACCTTGGACAGAACATGCATTTGGAAGGGTAGTCTTCTCACCTTGTTTTCCTTTTCTTCTATTTTGTAGTGCTAGGGATTGAACCCATAGCCTTCACCCTGAGCTACATCTCCAACTATTTATTTATTTATTTGTTTGTTTATTTATTTATTTTCATTTTAAAACAGTGTATTATTAAGTCTCTAAGTTGCTCAGGCTGGACTCAAACTCATGATCCTCCTGCCTTAGTCTCCCAGAGAGCTAGGATTACACCACAATGTCCAGCTCAGTAGATCTTTTCTACTGAATTGTTGATGCTTTTGGTAGCACTTCAAAAATTCTCAACCGTCGTGGAGGAGGGGAGGGGGATTTCTCTCTCATTCGGCTCCCTTTATCTTGTTGCCTTTGTTCAGCTCCTGGAACTTGTGCCACACCGATGCTGAGCTGTCACTTCAGGCTTGTTAGTCAAATTATGGTGATTAATGCAAACAGCCACCATGAACTTTGGGCTGCTCAGATGTTAGATAACCCGCATGCTGGCAGGGAGCCATCTTGCTACATATCCTAAATGACTCAGACATCTTTCAACACCGAAGAAGCTCTTCCTCAAGCACAGAGCGCTGTGACTCGTAAGTGAGTCAGACACCTTTCAAAACCCAAAGACAGCTTTCTGGTATTTGATATAAATTTGATGGCAGAGTTCATTTCAGAAGATAAAATTAATGAGGCCATTCGAAAACAAATGGCTCTAGGGGGAAAGGAGTTTTCTTCTAACCCCTCCCACGTAAAGGAGGCTGATCCTTCCTTTAGAAGTTTTGCAAGAGTCAACCCTCTACTCTTCTTTCTTTCAAATGTGATCATTTTCTACAAGTAGGTTATAGAAACTATTAAGAAGTTTTACAAAGCCACATGCAGTGGCACAAAATTTAAATTCCACCTACTTAGAGGTTGATGCAAAGGGTCACAAGTTCAAGGTCAGCCTGGGCAATTTAGCAAGACTTTGCCTCAAAATAATGAGCCTGGAATATAGGTCAGTTTTAGAACACTTACCTTCCATGCATATGACCCTGGATTCATTTTGTGATGAATGAAAATGTGTTCATTGTTTGCCCCATTGGAAGCAGATGTTTTGGAGACTAACAAGAAAAATGAATATGTAATAATTACAACTTTGAAAGAAATTTTCTCTGGGTATTTGAGAGGCTGTTGCTTATTGCATATTAAAGAGAGCCCAATTCTGACATTTTTCAGTCTGACCTAAGATGAACTCAGAATCTCTTGCTTAAAGGATTTCCTGTCTAGTTGATGCAAAAAAAAAGCCAACTATAACAAAAATGTTCCATCAACATAAATTTAAGGGTTTTTTTGGGGGGCAGGGGAAGGAATACCCTGTGAAATTAGCTTCCACTAAGGCACTTTTTTTGTGATTCTATAAAGTGTGTTCAGAAGGGCCAACATAGGAAAAATCTTGACACAGTTAGTTTTCTCTAGATGTTCATTTGCTGTAGCCCACCTTCCCCATCTTCCACGATGAGATTTCAGGCCATGTAGTGCCGTCTCCAATACCCACAGCTAGTTGATACCTTATTATCTGTTTTATCATAAAAAGTGACCTGTCTACAGTTCCATCACAGGGAAATGAGACTAAATCTAATGTTGTTTCTTTCTAACTTTAATATATAACTCACTAGTTAACACAGAAGTATGGGGTTCAAATAAAATGTTTTGGAGGTAGTGGACAGACAGCGTAGCATGTTGTTATGATTTGTTTTTAAAATCAGAGTTTTTAAGGTAGTAAAATTCATCCTTTTAAATGCATGTTTTAATCAGTTTTGGCAAGTTCAGTCATACAACCACTGTCTCCCTTCCTTCCTTCCTTCCTTCCTTCCTTCCTTCCTTCCTTCCTTCCCTCCTTCTTTCCCTCCTTCTTTCCTTCCCCCCCCCCCCCTTTCTTTCCTTTTGAGACAGGCTCTGCAGTGCAGGCTGGTCCTGAACTCACTAAGCAGCACAGGCTGGCCTCTAACTCACAGCAGTCCTACCACAATCTCTACAAAAGTGCCCATCACTCCAAAAATGTTCCTTGTGCCCCACGTCAATCATTCCTCCTCATCAGACACTGCTAATTATTTTTTTCCTCTATAGTTTTGCTCCTTTAAGAATATGCTATGTATGGAACCAAACAGTATGTAACTTTTGGAGACTTGCTTTTTCACTCAGCATAGTGCTCTTAAGATTTATTCATATTATTGCATCTGTCAATAGTTCATTATTTTTTATTGCTGTGTATCATCCCCATTACATGGATAAACCATATTATGTTTCTTTATTCTCTAGTGGAAAGATGTTTGGCTTTATTTTGAATTCCTTTGGTAATAATGACTAAATTTTATAGATAGATAGATAGATAGATAGATAGATAGATAGATAGATAGATATTTCATGTACTGCCTTTTGCATGTCTGGGACTATTCAATAATAAAGGGAATATTTATAACTTTACATTAAAGTATCAAACCCTTTTCTAACATCAACAACTTGTAAGAATTCCACTGCCAATTTAAAAAAAAACTTTAGATATTCCAATAGATACTTTGCAGTGTCTTTTCATGGTTTTAACTTGTATTTTGCTAATTATAAACTTCAGTATTTTTCAGATGCTTATTTATCATCCAGATAGCTTTCGGCAAAGTGTCTGTTTAAATCTTTGTCCCATTTTTACGGAGTTATTTTCTTTAATTGTGAGAGGGCTTGTATTTTCTAGGCACAGTTCCTTTACCAGATGTGTGTTTTGTTAATTTTTTTCCTAGTTTAAATCTTGTATTTTTAAGTTTGCAATGGTGAGCTTTAAAAAACAAAAAGGAAGCAAAATTTTTAAAAATCATCCAACATTTTTAGTGAAAGGCAATTTATCAATCTTTTTCTTTTGCACACCTTACTCTAGTTTTATGTTTAACAATCTTTGCCTTGTTCATATTTCCAGATATTTCCCATTTCCCTCTGGAATTTTATAGTTTTAGGTTTTATTCTAAGATCTACTGTCCACATTAAGTTGAACTTGAATATGTTGCAAACTTTTGTCTGTGGTATATTTTTTATGTAGTGATATTGAGTTGTTCTAGTATTATTTAAAAGTTAAAGCACTAACTTTCCTTTATTGAATAGCCTTTGTACTTGGCTGCAAAAAAGAAATGGCCATTTACACACAGGCCTGTTTCAACCTATGTGTTCATTGATCTGTGTTTCTATACCTTCACCAATTGTGTACTTTTTAGGTTATCGAAACACCATAATGAGTCTTTGAATTCAATAATGTATATACTCCAATTCTGTTCTTTCTTTCCAAAATTGCTTTGCCTACTCTATGATAGATTTTTCACATAAAAGCTTAAATTGGTTTGCTAAATACTACAAAAAAATCTGCTGAAACTTTGATTAGGATTGCATTCAATCTAAGATTGAATTGATAATACTGAGTTAGGATTCAAGGATTAAAGGAAATGTTACATATCTCTGTTTATTCGTAACTTCTTTGACTTCTCTTATCAAAGTTTTGTATTTTTCAGAATTCAGACATTGCCTGTAATCTTTATCTTTTGTGGAATGATAAATCATAATTTTGAAATGTCTATTTCTAATTGCTCATTGTTAGCATACAGTAATACATTTTGGTTTTGTATGCTGACCTTGGATCTCACAGCCCTGCTAATGCACTAGTTCGGTAAACCTTCAGAGATTTGCCACATAAACAACTGTGCCATCTGTAAATGCAGATGGTTTTTATTGTTCTTTCTTTCAAATCAAGTCATCTGTTTCTTCTTGAGTGAGCTTTGATAGTGTGGGATTTGCAAGGAGTGTGAACATTTTATCTACATTAGGGGGTCAAAAAATAAGACCTATGAACCTGGAAATTGTTTTATAGGTAGTCTTAGAACCAAGAATGCTTTTGACATTTTAAAGGTGTCATTAAAACAAAAAGAATATGTAATAGAGACATCTACTACCTAGATCTTTACAAAGAAACTTTGCTTGTTCCCAATCACCAACTTATAGTATTTAAGTTCATCTTTTAATAGAATATCTGAAATGATGTCACTTCTTTTTTCTTTGTTTTACAGTAATAAATTATATCATTTTTCCTTTATCAGTCTTACTACTGCTTGTCAATTTTTTCTGTTGAAATTTCAGTATTTCTGCTTTCATTTTTAATATTTCTTCTCTTTTACTTCAGGTGTAACTTTCCCTTTTTCTAGTTCCTTCAAGTAGAAGCTTAGCTCATTACTTTGTGAAAATTTTCTTTCTAAAAAGATTTTTTTCATGTTACAATTTTTCTAACTGCTGCTTTACTGGCTTGTCATACATTTTGCTATGTTATTTATTCATTTTTACCCAATGAAAATATTTTCTAATGTCCTTGTAACTCCCCTTTGATCCATTGGTTTTTGGAAGAATGTCTACTAAGTGGATATTTATGATATTTTCTAGTTTATTTATGTGTTTTGGTTATGGTGCTAAGCTAATTAATTCCATCATGGTTAGGCAAATTGCTTTTTGTAAAACTTCATTTCTTCTAACTTGTTATATGGCTAATGCATTATCTATCTCTGTTAGTGTTTACTTGTGCATAGAAAGATCTCATAGCCTGCTTTTGTGTAGTTTCCTCTGAACGTTAATTAGGTTAATACATTGGTCATGGTGTTCAACTCTCTAGTTTTGAATTTTTGATGTATTCTATCAATTAATTGTGAGATATTTTGAGATTTCTAAGTATAATTACTGATTTGACTATTTTCTTTTTCTGTTCTATCTCTTGCTTCATGAATTCTGAAGTTCTGTTTTTAGGTGCATACACATTTAAGATTGTTATGTCTTCTTTGAAAATTAAATCCCTTTATCACTATGCAATGTCATTTTTTCTCTGATTAAAGTCTTCCTTGTTCTGAGTTCTCTTTTTTTCTGCCGTTATTATAACCACTCCAGTTTTCTCTTTGTTAATGTTGTTATTGTATAGGGTGTTATTACAAAATATTGTGGATGTTTAAATTTTTAAAAATGTATTACAGTATAAACACATTGCCATTAATCTGTCTCAAAATATGCCCTCTTCCTTTCAACACACATATTGTGTCATTCTTGTCACCTTGAAGCTCTTCTGGAAGTTGTATTTTGTGAGAATATCTTTTTGTGGCTGCTTTGGTATCCTAAACAGATTTAAAACGTTTACCTTTCACGGTCGTTTTGACTTTGGGGAAGTG